>CAUYON010025553.1:0-34768 GCA_963573935.1 Arctocebus calabarensis | reverse complement strand
TATATGTTTTCTTTTTGTTAGGTAAGAAACATAAAATAATAGCTAATTCTGTACCTTTTGTTCTGACATTATGCGATTTTTAATTTTTATTTTATTATTAATGCACAATTTACATACAAAATTTACTTTTTTTTTTTTTTTGTGACAGAGCCACAAGCTGTCACCCTGGGAAGAGTGTCGTGGCTCTACCCAGCTCACAGCAACCTCCAGCTCTTGGGCTTAAGCGATTCTCTTGCCTCAGCCTCCCTAGTAGCTGAGACTACAGGCGCCCGCCACAGCGCCCGGCTATTTTTTTGTTTTGCAGTTCGGCCAAGGCCGGGCTTGAACCCACCACCTTCAGTATATGGGGCCGGCGCCCTACTCGCTGAGCCACAGGAGCTGCCCCCAAAATTTACTTTTTAAAAAGGGTACATGAGTGAGTTTTGACAAATGCACACAGTTGTGTAACCACCACTATAGCAAGATGTAGAACAGTCGAGTGCTCATGAAAACTGGCCCCAGCCCTTGACAGCACCAATCTGTTTTCATCCCTATAGTCTTGCCTTTTCCAGATGTATTTATTTTTGAATGTTTAACTTTAAAAAATATTTTAAAAAGTAAATAAAAGTGTAAAATATGTAAACATTCAAACAAGTCTAGAGAATGAAACAGCGTATATTTACTATCAGAATTAAATACAAGTTAACATTTTTCCTTTAGATGTGCTTCTTTTTTTTTTTGCAGTTTTTGGCCGGGGCTGGGTTTGAACCTGCCACTTCCGGCATATGGGACCAGTGCTCTACTCCTTTGAGCCACAGGCACTACCCTAGATGGGCTTGTTTTTGTTCGTTTCAAAAAAATAAAACATTGTAAATTCAATCATAGATCCTCCTGCATCCCATTCATTCCTCTTTTACGTGAGTTTCAGCCATTTTTTTTTTCCTGACAATGTGTATGGGTCTATAAATGGTATACACTACTCTTTGTTTTTAAGTTGTCTATAATTGGATCCATACTGTACTATCTTTTCAAAATACTATATCTTCATTAAGTGTAGTTTGTATAGCTAGTCCACTAATTTTTTTTTTTGAGACAGAGCCTCAAGCTGTCACCCTGGGTAGAGCGCTGTGACATCATAGCTCACAGCAACCTCCAACTCCTGGGCTCAAGCAATTCTCCTGCCTCCATCTCCCAAGTAGCTAGGACTACAGGCGCCCGCCACAACACCTGGCTATTTTTTGGTTGCAGCCGTCATTGTTGTTTGGTGGGCTCAGGCTGGATTCAAACCCGCCAGCTCAGGTGTATGTGGCTGGCGCCTTAGTCGCTTGAGCCACAGGCGCCGAGCCTAGTGCATTAGTTTTTAATGTTAATGGTATTCTATCGCATGCATGTGTATCTCAAGTGCTTATGCATTCACCAGTTGGTAGACAAACATTTGGTTTGTTTCTAGTTTTTCACTATCGCACACATAATCGTAACAAACTCTTGTGCATGCTTCTTTGTGGCGATGTATTAATTTTCTAGGGTATATACTCAGGATAGTAATGGCAGAATCAATCCTACCTATAATGCTAGATAATTTGCCAAAGTGATTTTACCAATTTACACCTCTACTAGGGATGTGTGGGAGTAGATACTGTGATTTTGCCTCAGCACCTCTCCAACACTTGGTACTACCAACCTGTTAATTTGCCACCTCCCTGATGAGTATAAGTTTGTGTGTGATCATTTCCGCTTTCCTGTCTACCAACGAGGCTGACCACTTTCCAGGTGTGGATTAGCCGAAGAGCGTTTCCTGGGCCATTGTTCTACTGGTTGTTTATCTGTTTGACATTGATTCTCAGATATCTCTTACATATTCTAAAAGTGAATCCTTTGTCAATTATTTGAGTTGCAAATTCTTTCTCGCTCAGACTGTGGCAACTTCACATATGATGTTTTCATATGGAAGTTTTACATTTTAATGTTAGCCACATTATCAATCCTTTCATTTTGGGTCTTCCTTTTTTGGGTCTTGTTCTATAGGAATATTCTTTTATGTTTTTTCTATGGAGGAGAAAGGTTCCAATGAAAATTCCTGATCCCATGCTATAGTACTCTGAGTTCTTTGTGAGGTGAGTTTATAAGGTTAGAGCAGTTCTCCATGGCAAGAGGGGTAAGGAGAAGCTCTATTCCTCCACAGGGGAGATTTGGCAACATCTGAAAATATTTTTCTTTTTTTTATTGAGACAGAGTCTCACTCTGTCGCCCTTGGTAGGGTGCCGTGGCGTCACAGCTCACAGCAACCCCAAACTCTTGGGCCTAAGTGATTCTCTTGTCTCACCCTCTCAAGGAGCTGGGACTACAGGCACCTGCCACAATGCCCAGCCATTTTTTGGTCACAGTTGTCATCATTGCTTGGCAGGCCTGGGCTGGCTTTGAACTTCGAGGCTGGCCAGCTCCGGTGTATGTGGCTGGTATCTTAGACACTGAGCTACAGGCGCAGAGCCCATCAGAAACATTTTTTATTTTTCTTTAGTGGCCAGAAGCCATAGTTCACGGATGCTGTTGAACTCTCACAGTACGCAGGGCAGTGCCACTCCCCTCAAAGAATGATCTACTAAAAAAATGTCAATAGTGCCCAGGTTGAGAAACCCTGGGAATGATGAATGATGGGAATGACTGCTGGGTCCACACCACCAGGGATATCTAAGTGCAGAGCCACTAGATAGATGAGAAGGACTTAGCCTGGGGTGTCACCACGGAGACAAGCACTGTGCCTTACTGTGCTGAAGTTGGCAAACATACCCGGCCAAGTGTGACAAGTGTATTGGAGGAAACTTGACCAACCTTGCTTTAATCACAATAGGAGGAGGAGGAGGCCCTGTCAGGGCTTTTAAATCAGGCTGCACTTCCATACTAACGAAGCCCACCATGTATAGTTTGTATTACGTGCTGTTTCCAAAGGCAAACCATATTTTCTGGTCCCAAGCAAGTTATCAGTTAAGTTCGTTCATTAAACAAGCCCGTGCTATCTTTACTGATACAGTGTAAATGTGCGTCTGTTTTCTCTTCTATAAAAGAATTCGGAACAGGACGGGACTTTAGACATTATCTATTCAACCACATTGTTATAGATGCAGCAACTGACTTGTTACCTGTCCAGGTTCATCCACCTGCTTTTCCAGCTGCCCACATGGCAGGACAGTGGAGCAAAATCAACTTCTTTCTCTGTTTCCCTCCCTCACCCTCTGTCTTCCTCCTTCTTCATCTGCTACAACACACACACACACACACACACACACACACTTACACACATAAACCTATTTTCTTTCTTCTTTACAAAGTCTAGAAAAATCAATATTACCTGACATGATGCCCTCCCCCCCCCTTTTTTTTACACAGTCTCACTATGTTGCCCTCAGTAGAGTGCTGTAGCATCACAGCTCACAGCAACCTCCAACTCTTGAGCTTAAGTGATTCTTTTGCCTCAGCCTCCCAAGTAGCTGGAACTACAGCTACAATGTGTGGCTATTTTTTGGTTGCAGTTGTCATTGTTTAGCAGGCCTGAGCCAGGCTCCAACCCACCATCTCCGTGGTATGTGGCTGGCGTCCTAGTCACTCAGCTACAGGCGCTGATCCTTTCTTACCTCTTCTAAACTCCAAACACCATTGAAGCATCAGCCAGTTTCAGACCTGTGGGTACAGCCGAACGGTGGCCGACTGCCATCACCTTTCCTCCTTCGGTGGAAGAAGCCAAGTCCTGAGTAGATGAGCAGAACCCAGAAGAGAGTTTCGGCTGCGTGTGTTCAGATGACCACAAGAGGGCAGCACCTGAGAGGCCAGGGTGGGGCTCCAGCGCCGCCTTGTCCACACAGGGAGCTTCCCAGAAAAACTGTAGATTTGATCAACTGAATCAGAAGAGCCAAAGAACATTTATGCTTTCCTAGCATAGGAAACGTTGAATGCCCAAATAAGGTTTTCACTTAATCTCTTAGGAAATAAATCTATTATTTGTAATCTGATGTATCTATTACTTTCAAAAGAAAACAGTTTATATCTTTTCAGTGGTTTCTACTGACTTCCTTCTGAGGAACTGAAATGAACCTTATGTTTTTTGTTTTTTGTTTTTTTTTATTGAGACAGAGCCTCAAGCTGTCACCCTGGATAGAGTGCTGTGGCATCACAACTCACAGCAACCTCCAATTCCTGGGCTCAAGCGAGTCTCCTGCCTCCGCCTCCCAAGTAGCTGGGACTACAGGCGCCTGCCACAACGCCTGGCTGTTTTTTGGTTGCAGCTGTCATTGTTGTTTTGTTTGGCAGGCCCGGGGGCTGGATTTGAACCCGCCAGCTCAGGTGTATGTGGCTGGCGCCTTAGCCCGCTGAGCCACAGGCGCCGAGCCATGAACTTTATGTTTTATTCATTCTTTTTGATTTTTAAGATGAGAACTTCCTGTCAGACTTGACCTCAGAGTTCCTGGACTTTTAACAGCCCATACATCAGACAACACTCTGATGGGCCCTCCTCATCTCTACCCCAACCTTGGCTAAGGGGCAACACTAGGTACCGGTGACAGAGATCCCTTTGGCCATCTCTGACATTTCTGGGTCAGAGGACAGCTGGGAGAACTACTCAGTCCCCCCTCTGATCCAAGCAAACACAGAGCCTGCATCTGCTTTGGGAATGACAGGAAGTCAGGAGGCCTCTGGGACAGCTTTGGGACTAGATGCTCAAGACTGAGTGCCCCATGGCATTGCTCAGCTCTAAGGCTGACTGCCATAGGGGCACTCAGACTTCCAGTCAGCTTCTGGAAGCTTCATAGGTGCATCTTTGGGTCTTGAATGGAGTGCTGCAACATTGGTGCTGTCTCCTTGGAACCACACTAAGACAAAAGCTTGGAGTCATTCAATGGCTCTGGCTGGGCCAAAGTCCAGGAAGCCATTAAAGGGAGGTATCTAAGCAAATCATTCTCCCTAGCTTAGTCCCCGTGCTGTCAGCAGCACTGTGACTGTTGGAAGTGCCAGCTCTCAGTTCCCACCCTAGAGATTCTGCATCAGAAACTCTGGAGATGGGACCCCACAATCAGTGTTTCTGAAGGTACTTCAGATTAATTGTGGTGCATGCTCAAGTTTAAGAACCAGTAATTGCAGTATTTAAGTGGAAAGGTTTATGATTGCAAAGCCAAGTGAAACTTGAAGTAAATTACAGAGGAACTGAAAGCAAGAATACAGAAAAAAAGTAGAAATAGAGAAGAAAAACGTTTACAAGCAAGCACAGAGGGACTGAGCTTCCCTCCTCCCTGCCAGGGTGTGTGAAATGATGGTTGCACCTGCCTTGGTGTATCATTAGCAACTTAATATCTGTCCAGAGCTTTCAAATTTATTTAGCTAAAAGCAATCCTTGTGGTAGTGACCTTTTATTCAGCTAATATTATTCCCCTCAATGCCTCCAAAGCACACAGAGAAATTGGAGGGCTGATGAAAATCTTTACAGTCTACTAAATACTAAAGCCTTCCCAAACATTGTGTACTTTTCAGAGAGAGTTTCTTTTTATTGGAATTTCAGATTATTGAAAGGTTATCTGTGTTCTGTTCCTAGAGGGATTAAAATAAAACAAAAGAAAGGAGAACAGGCTGTGATGTGTGATGTGTGCTTTCCTCACGCAACTGGCTGTGTGCGTCTGACTGCAGTTATGGGCAGCCAGTGGGAAGACTCTAAAGTTCTTCCTGAAAATGTCCCCAGGAACTTGGGGCTGACTGGCACCTCTCACCAGAATGAGAAAATTCTCTGGCATTCTCTTGAAGGGGTGATTCCTTTCCAATTTCTGTGGCTCTAACTGTTGCAGTTGCAAGTGACTGCCTCGTGCCTCAGTTTCCCTTTCTGGAAAGTGACAACTTCAGGGCCCAGTGGCTCTGGCAGCCATTATTCTCCCCTGTCTCGCTCTGTTCCTTCTCTCATTACCCTCCTGCCTCTTTTCTGTGTTGCAGCCATTTCTAGTCCTTGGGTTTCTTTTCTCTGATTTTGTGCTGTTTGATAATCTTAATTTTCATTTCATCCAGCAAGTATCCCACCTGGCTTGTTTGAGCTCCCACAGATCTATAGTTTGAGATAGAACAGAATTGGAAGTTAGAAAACCAGATTTTGAATCTTTGGATAAACCACTTGAGCCTCAGTTTCCCCATCTGCAAAGTGTTTGTCAGGTACCAGAGAGAATCATTTCATTTAATCCGCACAGCGACTTACCGGTACCAAACAATCTTTTCAAATAGACACTATTAATAGTCCCATTTTATAGTTGAGTGAAATGAGGCTCGGAGGGGTGGAGTGAGTTCCCCCCGATCACGCAGCTAGTAAATGGCAGAGCTGGGCCTCCAATCAGGCAGTCTGACCCCCGAGGCTACCTCTTATTAACTGTGGCTCTTCCTGCCTTGCAGCTGTGTTATATGGAGGAAATGAGACAACATGTGTTAAGAACTGTTTGGGAAAACTAAACCACCAGGGTTGCCATGCGATAAAAAGGAAGTGTGCTGTATTTTTCATACTGGTAGGGGATCCTACTTTCTATCATCCCTGCTCTGTCACAGCTCCACTTTGAGCCATCTGGTCAACTTGTTTGACCAAAGTAGTCCACTAAGACAGAAAAAAAAGGAAGAAGGATTTTAAAAGTCTAAAGCACAAATGCACAAGATGAGCCCGACATGGGGCTGGTGAGGCCCTGAAACAGAACACGTCCCTCCTTCCCCACTGCCGTCACAGACATCTCCTTCTCAAATCCCAGAATAGCAACTCGGTGACATGCTCTGATGTCGCAGGGACTGTTTGGTGTCTAACCCCAAGGCTTTCCCTCAGCAAATGGAGTTTTTCCCTCTATTTATAATTCTTTCTTCTTGTCATTCTCATTTCCTTCTCACTCACTAATTCTTTCCTCTATCTTCTTTTTCCTTGTTTGTGAGAGAGACTGCTGTCTGTCCCCCAACATTCATCATCTCCTCTCATCATGGCAGACTTGCAGCCAGGAACATGGTTGCCCAGCAGAGAGCCATTTCCCACCCTCCCTTGCAGGCACAGCCATGTGACCAGGTCCTCACCAATAGAAGATGAGAAGTGGCAATGCCCCACTACCTGGGACCACCTCTTTCCTGCAGCCTTGAACCCCAGCATGACAGAGATCCATCCTTGAGCTCCATAGAGAGGACAGAAGCGAGCCTCCCAGCAACCACTCTTATATGAGAGGAAGAAACTTCTTTGTTCTTTAAAACACTCCATTGTCGAGTCTCCTTGCTACAGCAGCCCTATGCAGTCCTAATGGGCACAGCTGCCCCCAGCCTCATCCTTCCCCTGCCTCTTCACACCCTTCTTGTCTTTTGCATCTTCACCTTCCAGATACCTGCAAAATTCTAGAGTTTTCTCTACCTGTGACTTCTGCACTTTCTTAAGTGCTGGGGCTCTCCTCACTTTGATTTATAGAAAGACAGGAGACTGTAAATCCAACTGTCTGCATCCCAGAAGACCAATCTCAAGCATGTGTTAAAAATGATTTTTTTTCCTATTTATAAAAGGAACATTCTCAATTCAGAAAACTTGGAGAGACTAATGGAAGCAAAAGGAAGAGAAATGAACCAAAGAAAATAAAATTGCCCTCAATTCTACTACCCATAGGGTGGGGGTAAAATAGCTTTTTGGGTAAGATTGCTTTTAACATCTTTGGTGTATCTACCTGCCATGACAGAAAGAACTTATCCTTGCTGCTGTGAACAGGAGAATGAGTTTGATTAAGCAAGTTGCATGTTTTCCAAAGGAGATGCAAAGGTGGTGATAAGGTGATGCTCTTATTAGGTTTGGAGGTGAGTACATTAGTGAGTGATCATGGATGGAGGACCTACTGGGCATCTGATGATGTCCCAATTCTCTTATGGATTTACTTAATCCAACTCCATACAATAGCAGAGAACAGTGAGAATGGACTGGATAAGTAACATGCTCAAGGTCATACAAATGGTAACTGTCAGTGAAGGATCTGAACCAGGCAGCTGATTTTTAGCTTTTGCCTTAATCCACACTGTAAACGAAGACTAGAAGGCAGTCTTCAGGACAGGAGATTCCAGATCTCAAGAACAAAGATGCTCAGAGGAGCTTTATAATGCCCAGAGTCTATGGTCCATCAGACAACTCCACCCCTCTTGACTTTGTCCTCTTTTGACACCTGCCACCTGGCCACAGAATATGATCCTCTCACTGCCTCCCACAGTGAGCTCACAGGGCCCTCCCAGACCTTCCTGACCTAATACTCTAATTCAGCGGTTTCAACCTGTGGGTTGTGACCCCTTTGTAACAATGAAAATACATCCTGCATATCAGATGTTTACATTATGACTCATAACAGTAGCAAAATTACTACTTTATGAAGTAGAACTTAATTACTACTTTATGAAGTTATAAAGTGGCAACAAAAATAATTTTATGGTTGGGGGTCACCACAACATGAGGAACTGTATTAAAGGGTTACAGCATTAGGAGGCATTAGGAAGGTTGAGAACCACTGCTCTAATCCCTATTCCATGGAGAGGGCTCAGTGCCAGTGACTAGTGGGTGCACTTCTCTGTACAGTGAACATGTTTCATGCACTTGAATTCTCCCCTTTCTATAAACCTCTCAAAGAGGTGGGGGTTTCCCTGCAGCAGGCCCAGGGACACCCCTTCGTCACAGGCCTGGGTCCCTGACCATCTTGCCTGGGCCAGGATATTCAGCCTCTATGTAGTACAGTGAGCAGTGAGCAGAACTGTAAGGCCTGAGATCACGTTGTATGTGATGCTGTCTTGTAAAAAGGAAGTGAAAGCCGGAATTCGGTTAAAACCACAAGGCTTCATTCCAGAATGCATATTTTGTTTCTCTAGCGAGAAAACATGTTCTTGGAAGGTGAAATATTTCTTCTCCTTTAATTACATGCTCTTTAACTCCATCCAACACTCAAAATCTAATTCACTAAATGGCACTGTCTGGTTTCATTGAACTTGCCCTTTATCCTTCATGCCTACGGTGATGCCTTTGTATTCATTCCCTAGGGTTGTTACAGTACCACAGGCTGGGAGGGTAAACAGTAGCATGTAATATGGTGCAGTTCTCAAGGCCAGCTGTGCAAGATCAAAGTGTCAGAAGGGTGGCTTCCTTCTGAGGTCTCTGTCCCCCTTCTATGGTCTGTTGGCAGTCTCTGCCTTCATCTTCACATGGTGTCTTCCCAGAGTGCATGTCTGTCCCAAAGGTCCCCTCATTATAAGGACACCAGCATATTTGATTAGAAGCCCACCCTACTTCAACACGACCTCGTCTTAACGAATTCCATTTGCAATGACCCAAATAAGGTGACATTCTGAGTTACTGGGGGTGAGGACTTTGAAATATGAATTTGAGGGGGACACAATTCAATTTATAACACCTCCAAAATTTTAGGTTTCTAATAAGGCCCTTCTAGAGGCTCTTCGAGACAATATTTTCTACTGTTAAAGAAGTGTATCAAAGAAACACCTTTTTAAAAAATAGTGAAACTGCTGTCTTCAAGATAGCTGCCACTAAAGACAGGAGAATACAAATTGCCAGGAAAACCATTCCCTTCACTACTGAGATGACACAGGAGGCCTGGGCGCAGGACCTAAGTGCTTGTCCATCTTCAAAGTCTACTGTTTTTTTTTTTTTTTGAGACAGAGCCTCAAGCTATCACCCTGGATAGAGTGCTGTGGCATCACAGCTCACAGCAACCTCCAATTCCTGGGCTCAGGCGAGTCTCTTGCCTCCGTTTCCCAAGCAGCTGGGACTAGAGGTGCCCCCTACAATGCCTAGCCATTTTTTGGTTGAAGCCGTCATTGTTGTTTGGCGGGCCTGGGGGCTGGATTCAAACCCGCCAGCTCAGGTGTACATGGCTGGCGCCTTAGCCCGTTGAGCCACAGGCACTGAGCCCAAAGTCTACTGTTTTTGAAATGAGTTTCAAAGCAGGTGGAAGGAACAGCAGCTCTAGCATAAATTTAATCCCCCCCACCCCCATCACTCTGGCTCCTCCAAGACCCCAGAGGGAAAATGCTTTGCTTTTCTTCCCACATAGACAGGTTGGGCTCACACTTCCAGTCATCTAAGTGTCTAAAGGGCAGGTTGCAGCAGGGCCCGAGGAAGGGAAGAATTCTCATTTGGGCCCACAACCCCCTCCCTGTTCCGAGAAGATGTGCGACATACATGGGCTGCTGGCTGCATGGTCCTCTAAAGCACAGTGTCCCCTACCTGCCGGGCCTGGGCAGGCCTGGGGTCTGGGATGTCTGGAGGGCCGCAGAGGGGGAGCTTTTGCATGCAGCCCAACAGCAAGGGCACAATGGGACTCTGGTAGGCCACACTCCAAGGTGAGGAGGAGGACCACGACAGATACACAAGCTGTCAGTCCTTTTTTGTTTTTTGTTTTTTTTTTTTTTTTTGAGACAGCCTCAAGCTGTCACCCTGGATAGAGTGCTGTGGCATCACAGCTCACAGTAACCTCCAATTCCTGGGTTCAAGCGAGTCTCCTGCCTCCGCCTCCCAAGTAGCTGGGACTACAGGCGCCCGCCACAACACCCGGCCATTTTTTTTGGTTGCAGCCTTCATTGTTGTTTGGCAGGCCCGGGCTGGATTCGAACCCACCAACTCAGGTGTACATGGCTGGCGCCTTAGCCTGTTGAGCCACAGGCGCCGAGCCTCCTTTTGTGTTTTTAATGGAAGGGTGGTCTTTAGGAGGTCGTGACATTTCCTTTTACTTCTTCTGCCCATCATCTCATGGGGACTGTGAACTTGCTGTTCTTGTCACTGACATTTTCCCACAACATCCCTTTGTAAAAATCCAATCAAAGAGCTACAGAGGAAGGGGGCTGGGGCCTGTGCTGGGCAGAAGGTCCCCTGCAGGAAAGGCTGGACATTTGCTTGGGTACATAAGGCTGCTTCCAATACCGCTCACTAGGCCTGGCTGAGCACTTTCCAAAATGGCAAAATCTTAAATCTGAGAAAAACCCAAGACCAAAGGCAGCTGGGGTTGGAGAGGCTGTAAGAAGCCAGGCATGTTGAATCTGGATGAAGTTGGTGAAGACTCTGTAGGCCCAGGATGGCTTCTGGCATGGTAGCCTCTCGTATGCTAATCTGTCCCTAACTCCAGACCATTCACTGGGCTTCTGAAGCTGGACCTCCTCAGCTCTCTCAACACCAGGCTCTTTGGGAGCCTCTCTTACCTTAGTCTTCATTGAAAAAGTCATGAGATTTACAAAATCTGGGTTTGGCCTTGAAAATGCAAAATTCTTTTGTTAAATTGTGTTAGAGGTGGGATTCCTCTTCTGAAGCACCTCTGGGGTTGTGTGGATGCTTTGGGGAGGAGAATCTTTGAATGACAAAAGTTTATTCGCATATTTTAGTCAATCAAATAGAAAAACTTAGTTCCCTGGGGCTTCTGCACATAACTTTCAAGGATCAGTTGTTATCTGAGAGTATTGCCCAGCTCTTGTGTGCCTCTCTCAAACCTCCATCTTCACAATGCTTTACAAAGAAATGGATACCTTTATTGATAGTTTCTTGAGAAAGAGGAGAAGAAATTAATCAAATTCCCCATTAGAACTCCAAAGTTCTTTCCTCCAAATTTCCTCACCTCATCTTCTTCCTTCTATTCTTTTTTTTTTTTCTTTGAGACAGAGCCTCAAGCTGTCACCCTGGATAGAGTGCTGTGGCATCACAGCTCACAGCAACCTCCAATTCCTGGGCTCAAGCAAGTCTCCTGCCTCCGCCTCCCAAGTAGCTGGGACTACAGGCGCCCGCCACAATGCCCAGCATTTTTTGGTTGCAGCCGTCATTGTTGTTTGGCGGGCCCAGGGGCTGGATTCGAACCCGCCAGCTCAGGTGTACGTGCCTGGCGTCCCAGCCCGTTGAGCCACAGGCTCCGAGCCTTTAGTATTTCTTAATATCTCCACCACCCATAATGATGCTGCCCACCAAAGACTCCTGTCCCTAACTGAGAACCACTGGGCTAATCCCACCACTTGCCATGTAATTGGAGAATGTGGCAGGGAGGAGAAGGGACCTCTTGTTGCAACTAATAATTAATAATAACATCTTCCACTTACTGAGCCTTCACCCCCGTGCCACCTGCTGAGCTGCATATTTGAAATATAGGATCTTATTGAACAGAACAATTGCTCAGTGAGAGAGGAACTATTACTTTTACTACTTGACAGCTGGGGAAACTGAGGCAGGTAACTTGTACAAGATCTGTGTGTACAAGATCACACAGAAAAGGCCAGACATGGTGGTTCACAACTGTAATCCTAGCACTCTGGGATGCTGAGGTGGGTAGATTGCCTGAGCTCAGGAGTTCAAGACCAGCTTGAGCGAGAGTGAGACCCCGTCTCTAAAAATAGCCAGGCATTGTGGCGGGTGCCTGTAGTCCCAGCTACTTCAGAAGATGAGGCAAGAGAATCCCTTGAACCCAAGAGTTTGAGATTACTGTGAGCTGTGATGCCATGCACTCTACAGAAGGTGACAAAGTGAGACTGTCTCAAAAAGAATCTCGGTCCCACTGCTTTATGCTGTCCCTCCATTGCCAGACACAGCACTTGTCACGCATAGCAGTCATTTATTGAGCGCCCATGATATGGTGGGCACTGTGCTCGGCCCTAGGAATGCAGCAGTGAGCAAAGCAGTGAAGGTGCCTATTGTCAGTGGAACTTACACTGAAGGTGAGAAGATGAAAATAAACCAATAAACGTAAGCAAATTACAAAGAGAAACGAATAGTGATTGTTGTCCTAATGAAAACCAACTGGAGGGATGTAAGAAGGACTGATAAGTCCCGGAGGAACAAAGCTAGACCAGGTGGCCAGGAAAGGCTTCTCTGAAGAGGAAATATTGGGGCTGGGCTCTCAGAATCAAGAATTACCCAGACACATGGTAATTCCATACATATATATGGAAAATGTCCTGTATCTTTGCTGTCCAATATGGTAGCCACTGGGCACTTGAGGCTGTTGAACATTTAAAGTCTGGCTGGTGTGACCGAAGAACCGAGTATGTATTTATTTATTGGAGACAGAGTCTTACTTTGTTGCCCTAGGTCAGCGGTTCTCAACCTGTGGGTCATGACCCCTTTGGGGGTCGAATGACCCTTTCACAGGGGTCACCTAAGACCATCCTGCATATCAGATATTTACATTACAATTCATAACAGTAGCAAAATTACATTTATGAAGTAGCAACAAAAATAATTTTATGGTTGGGGGTCACCACAACATGAGGAACTATATTAAAGGGTCGCAGCACTAGGAAGGTTGAAAACAACAATCCTAGGTAAAGTGCTGTGGCATCATAGCTCACAGCAGTAACCTCAAACTCTTGGACTCAAGCAATCCTCTTGCCTCAGCCTCCAGAGTCACTGCGACTAAAAGCACCTGCCACAACTCCCAGTTATTTTTATTCTTATTTTTTTAGAAGCAGAGTCTCGCTCTTGTTCAGGGTGATCTTGTACTCCTGACCTCAAACAATCCACCTGCCTTGGCCTCCCAGAGTGTTAGGATTACAGGCATGAACAACCACACCCAGCCCAAACTGAACTTTTATTTTATTTTATTTTAGAGACAAAGTCTTACTTTGTCGCCCTTGGTAGAGTGCTATGGTGTCACAGCTTATAGGAACCTCCAGCTCTTGGGCTTAGGCTGTTCTCTTGAGTCAGCCTCCCAAGTAACTGGGACTACAGGTGCCCACCACAATGCCTGGCTATTTTATTTTATTTTTTTTTAAAGACAGAGTCTCACTTTATCACCCTCAGTAGAGTGCCATGGTGTCACAGCTCACAGCAACCCCCAACTCTTAGGCTTAGACGATTCTCTTGCCTCAGCCTCCTAAATAGTTGGGACTACAGGAGCCCGCCACAGCACCTGGCTATTTTTTTGTTGCAGTTTGGCCAAGGGCGGGGTTTGAACCTGTCAGCACTCTACCCACTGAGCCACAGGTGCTGCCCTGCCCAGCTATTTTTTGTTGCAGTTCAGCCAGGCCCAGGTTTGAACCCACCACCCTCAGTATATGGAGCTGGCACCCTACTCACTGAGCCACAGGCACCACTCCAAACTAAACTTTTAATTTACTCTTGTTTCATTTTAAAGGCCATATGTAGCCAGTGGCTACCATATTGAACAGTGTAGGTCTGGAGGAAGAACTGTCCAGAGAGAAAAATACAGCAAGTACAAAAGGTCTGATGGATTTGAAGGCCAGGTCAATTTGGCTGGACCAGAGTGAGACAAGAAAAGAGAGGAAGTGGATGAGGTCAAAGAGGGTGCCTAGAGCCAGATGATGCAGAGTCCTGACAACCTTGGAAAGATTTCACGACTTTATTTTAAAGAAAGTCAAACCTGGGATGTGGTCTGGTTTTTCTTCTTCCAAGAGTCCTCGGGCTACTTTGAGAACACTGGACTGGAGGGATGCAAAAGCAGAAAGATTTAAGATGCTGGTGTTGTCATCAGGCAACATAAGATGGGACTTGAACCCAGATGGTGGTGGAGAAGCTGGAGAGAACTGGATATTTAGGAAGTAAAAACAGCAGGATATGTTGGTGGTGAAAGTTAAAGGAAGGAGGGAAAGCAAAGGTGACTCCCAGGTTTGAGGCTGAGCACTGAGTTGGGAAAGACTAGATAGGACAGTTTTGGTTGAGAAAAATCAAGTTGAGTATACAAAGTGTAAGATGCCTGTAAAGCATGTGAGTTAACATTTGAGTTTCCAGCTTAAAGAGAGTTCAGGACTGGAAATGTGGATTCAGGAGTGGTTAGTGTACAGGTGATATTTAAAGACATCAAGACACCCAGAAAACATGTATTGAAAGGAAGGATGGATGTCAGATAGATGGATGGATGGAGGGAGGGATGGAGGGATGGATGGATGGATGGATGAATGAATGGATGGAAAGACAGAGGTACAGATGGATAGAAAGATGGATGGATGGATAGATGGAGGGAGGGAGAAATGGAAGGATTAAAAGATGGATGGATGGAAAGATGGATGGAGGAGGGAGAATGTAAGGATGAAAAGATGGATGGATGGATGGATAAATGGATGGGTGAGTAGGTGGATAAGTAAAGGGATGAACAGATGACAGAGGGTTGGGTGGAGGAATGGATGGATATTTCCTAGGTGGATATGTAAGTCAGTATCACTTCCATCTCCTGAAATCCATTCAGTGGTGGAATGATAAAGAAAATGCAGGTGGAAAGAAAGTCAGATTTCCACTTATTTATCAGAAACATTCACATTCTGTGAATTCTTTTCTTAAGCCCCCAGTGGAGAGTTTGTCACTTCAGAAAACATCTCCTCTTTGCCCCGACTCATCTCCACTTGATAGAGAATGGCAACTGCCAGAGGCAACAAATGAGTCATCAATTTTCGGTAACCCAGAGAAATATCCTGACCCTTTCCTCAAGGCCAGGGAGCAATCCCTAGCATTTTCTCACCCTAGACCCCAATTCTCCAACAAGTTTTCTTCTTCACCAGGCATCTCCCGGGAGCATCCCAAGATTATCAACAGCACCAATAGAACCAATGGGTTTCTCCCAGGTGGCTACACCTGCCTCCCCCACTCTCAGCCCTGGCAGGCAGCCCTACTAGTGCGAGGACGGTTACTCTGTGGTGCAGTCCTGGTCCACCCCCAATGGGTCCTCACTGCAGCACACTGTCAGAAGGAGTATGTAGGGGCAAGGGGAGGATTAGGGATGAACAGAGGGGTGGAGTTGGGTTTAAGGATGGGATTGGAGTTAGAGTTGGGGATGGGCATGGGGGGTAAGAATGAGGTTTGGGGTTGCGGTTGAAGATGGGGATGGAGATGTGTTTAGGGATGAGGAAGGTGGGATGGGGAAGAGGCTGGACTGGCATAGGGATGGGTTCGTCTTCCCCTTAACCATCCCCTTCCTCCATCCACAGTGGCTACAAAGTTTACCTGGGCAAGCATGCCCTGGGGCGTGTGGAGGCCAGCGAGCAGGTGAGAGAAGTGGTCCGCTCTATCCCCTACCCTGAATACCAGAGCAGCCCCACTCACCTGAACCATGACCACGACATCATGCTTCTGGAACTACAATCCCCGGTCCAGCTCACAGGCCATGTTCGTATCCTGCCCCTTTCCCACAATGACTACCCACTCCCTGGCACCTGCTGTCGTGTGTCTGGCTGGGGCACCACCACCAGCCCCCAGGGTAAGCACTCATATAGATGGCCTGAGGTCCCCCAGGAGTGTCTAGGGAAACTGGGCAGAGATGGGAAAGAAAGTTGGAGGAAGACTCCCTTATATATAATAATATGTATAAATATATAGAGAGTAGAACCTCCATAGCTGACCACCTCCTTAAGTTGACCTGATTTTCATAGACTGGACATGTGCCACATGTACCTAGCAGTACCATAGGCCTAGTTCTGTATGTTGGCCACCTCGTTACAGTCCTTTGGGTGGTCAATGTTCAGAGGTGCTACTGTATAAATTAAGGGTAGATATATCCTGTATATAAATGTAAGTCTATAAAATATATATTGTATTTGTATATATATTATACATATATATACAATATATTATATATAATGTAAATACAATATATATTTTATATTATATAATTATTATATAATTTTATTATAATTATAGTATATATTATCTAATATATGCTATATATTAGATATGTGATATAATATAGATTAGATATGCTAAAGTAATATAATTTGTATATATCATTATAGTTATATAAATTGAATTAAATGCATTTTATAAATTATAAAATATAGAATTCTATATTTAATATGTAATGTATCTATAATGTATATATTATATAATATTTAAATTATATTATAACGTATTTTATAAATACATACATTTTATATAATATTACATCATATATACTATAAATGAATCTTTGTTTTTTTTCTCTTCTGAGACAGAGTCTCAAGCTGTTGCCATGGGTAGAGTGACATGGCATCATAGCTCACAGCAACCTCAAACTCTTGGGCTGAAGCTATTCTCTTGCCTCAGCCTCCCAAGTAGCTGGGACTACAAGCACCCCCAACAAAGCCCAGCTATTTTTTGTTGTTGTTGCCATTGTCACTGTTTTTCAGTTGTCCCCAGGCCAGTTTTGAACCCACAGCCTCAGTGTATGTGGCCGGCACCCTTACCCACTGAGCTACAGGTGCCGCCCACTACAAATGAATCTTATCATTTGTAATATATATATTAGAAGTGTATTATTTCTATATTTTGTGATTTATAAAACACATTTAATATATGGATAAGTGTGTATTTATTAATACTAATTTGTAATAGTTTAATGATTAGTATTTATTAATATTGATTAAATGTGATGAAGCATAAATATATGCTTTATATTTAAGTTATGTATCTGTGAATGTAAAGTTGGCATGTATACCAAGAACCCTTTGGACATCCTTAGCAGCCCCAAGTTCTCTCCCCATCTTGTATCCGAGTCTTTCCCTTCTCTCTTCTGGCTCCTCTGTTCAGCGCTCCCACACCTCTCTCTGGCACTCCTGTTTTCCCGTGTCCAGTTCTCTATCTCTTCCCATCACTGGCTCCACCCCTCTCCTCGTCAGTTACTTCTCTGTCCCGTCCCTCCCCATCCTCCCTTCTACTTTTCTTATCTTTCCCTCCACCTCCTTCCCATGTCTCTCCATATGTCTGTCTCTTCCCTCACTCTCCCCCATACATGCCCATATTTCCCCTATGGTTCTCTTCCCATCTCTATTTTCTCCCAATTCTGCCATCCAAATTCCCTGTTCAGTCCCCACCCCACAGTTTGTCTGAGTCAGAAGTCCCTAGACCTTCTCTTTCTCCCCTCCCCAGTGAGTTACCCCAAAACCCTACAGTGTGCCAACATCCAGCTGCGCTCAGATGAGGAGTGCCGTCAGGTCTACCCAGGGAAGATCACCCCCAACATGCTGTGTGCCGGCACCAAAGAGGGTGGCAAGGACTCCTGTGAGGTGAGGCCAAGAGGGGGGTGGGTTGCAGTGGCCAGGATGAGAGGCCAAGATGGGGGTGGGGACAGATACTAGGGGGAGAGGATCTACTTCCAGCCTTAGGGGAACCAGGATTTATAAGATGAGGTGTCATCCAACATAGAAGGTGAAGACAAAAAGAAGGGTCCCAGGAATGGCAGATATAACTCATCATAAGCCCCAGCTTTGACTGAGTGTCCAGAGCTCTCTGTTGAGATACATGAAGGGTGAGTATTATTTTAGTTGCAAGTGACAGAGACCCAAAGCATACTGGCTTAAGCAAAATCAAACAAACAAACAAAAAATCAAAAGCAAAATAAAAAAATTCTTTGGCTTTTGTAACTAAAAATTGACTGGAGTTTGAGGTTGCTGTGAGCTATGACACCATGCCACTCTACCAAGGACAACAAAGTGAGACTCTGTCTCAAAAAAAATTAAAAAATTGAGGAGTGTCTGAGTTTAGGCACAGGTGAAACCAGGTGTGCAAATTTTATTTTTGGAGTATTCTTTTTTGTGTTTTGTCTTCATTCTCAGTTAGGCTTTTCTCATAGCAAGATGGCCCTGACAGCTCCCTTCTAAGTAATCTTAGTGGAGAGACCATCTCATTTATATTAGTTTACACAGAGCCAGAGTGATTCTCACTATGCTAGCATAAGTCATGTGTCCTGAGCCATCATCCTGAGCCAGGGCTGTGGGAGTCTCTGATGGACCAAGTTGAGTCACAGGGTTAACTGTGGGAGCCAGGGAGGGGTGGGGAAAAACTGCATGGATTGGCTTGGTCCCTGTGGCTCAACAGGCTAAGGCACCAGCCACATACACCTGAGCTGGCGGGTTCAAATCCACCCCAGGCCTGCCAAACAACAATGACGGCTGTAACCAAAAAAAAAAAAAAAAAAATGGCCAGGCACTGTGGCGGGCGCCTGTAGTCCCAGCTACTTGGGAGGCGGAGGCAAGAGACTCACTTGAGCCCAGGAATTGGAGGTTGCTGTGAGATGTGATGCCACAGCACTCTATCGAGGTGACAGCTTGAGGCTCTGTCTCAAAAAAAAAAAAAAACTGTATGGGTTGGGAGTGGGATAGGGCAGTTCCCCAAATGAAAAAAAATCAGGAGGTTATTACCAAAACAAGGGGAGAAGGATATCACACGAGCAAAAAACAGCCTATGTCTATAAGGGAAGGCTTCTGAGATTGAGCTTTGGTTCACTGAGAAAGAGCTGGTGCTACCTGAACGTGCCTTGAGAGCTCAGTAATGTCTACTTTGGGCCCAGAAGGAGCAGTGAGGTACACGTGTATTGCAAACCCTCCCTGGGGTTTGGATGGGTTGATGCCATAGTAAGAGGTACAAAGGAACCTTAAAGCAGGAGCAGGGTCAACTTTTGGAGTACAGGATTGCAAGGTGGGATTCAAGGCCAGGGAAACAAGAATGGGTATATGGTTTTTTTCTTTTCCCTTGCCCTTCCCTTCCTTTCCCTTCCCTTCTCTCTTTTTTTGAGACAGAGTCTCACTCTGTTACCCCAGGCTAGAGTGCCATGGTGTCATAACTCACAGCAACCTCAAACTCTTGGGCTTTAGGGAGCCTCTTGTCTCAGCTTCTCAAGTAGCTGGGACTCTAGGAGCCCACCACAATGCTGGGCTAGTTTTTCTATGAGTGAAGACGGGGTCTCACTCTTGCTTAAACCGGTCTCCAACTCTTGAGTTCAAGTGATCCACCCATCTTGGCCTCTCAGAGTGCTAGGATTACAGGTGTGAGCCACCTCGCCAGACTGGATGTATGACTTTAATGAAACTAAGGAACAGAGAAAAAGAGAGAGACACTTGTCCCTCTGTGTGTGTCTTATCTGTCTCACTGCTCTGTTGCTCTGTATCTCTCTCCATCTTTCGCTGTCTCCCACTATTCCTATCTATATGTTGGTTTAGCCCTAGCAAAGATCCCACCTTTCTCTCTCTCCTCCTCTCAGGGTGACTCTGGGGGCCCCCTGGTCTGTAACGGAACACTCCACGGCATCATCTCCTGGGGAGACTTCCCATGTGGACAGCCCGACCGACCTGGTGTCTACACCCGAGTCTCAAAATATGTCTCATGGATCCATGAAACAATCCAAAAACATAAAACCCAGGAGCAGATACGGACAAAGGATCCATAATAAAACTTGGGTTCATTTACCTGCTTTCTTTCTTTCCTCATGACCTCCTCACGTCATTGGCTCAGCTCTTCTCTGCCCCTTCCTCCCAGAGTTCTACTGAAACCAGTGATCCACATTCTCAAAAATGCCGGATCCCAGCTGACATGTTTCAGAAGCATTCGGGCACTGCCTACCCTGTGGTCTACCAGATGTTGCCTCCCTAAAACATCCTGACGACCTGAATGTCCCAATTCAGATGAGGTTCCGGTTCTCCCTACTTTATCAGCATGACCACCACCTGCGCGTTCTGTAGCAACATTCTTAAGTATCTCCATCTGCCCATCTCAACAATAGGATGTCCTGTGAATGAACCATCCTTGGCATCTGGTAACCCTGCAAATATTTATTCAATGCCCTTCTGTGTTTTACAGGAAGGTTCAAGACTCCTGTGATAATTCATCCTGAAAATATTCTCTTGTGCCCACAATATTCTGCCCCTACAACATTCTATGCACTTCTGAGTGATTCATCACAGCTAGTTCATCCTCACACTCGTTCATTCTCACACTGTTCTGAGCATCCCAGATGTCCTGATCCAACATACATCTCACATCCTACCAATACCCAGCTTCTACCAACATTCCCTCTCTCGGAATCCTCATCCTTGCTAAAGATCAATGGCACTCTAGTCTAGAGTGATAGGGTTCAACACCCCAAAGGGCCTTCATGCCTGCACTGTACTGTCCACCAAATATTCCTCTCTGTGTCTCCTCCACGTGCATCCCTATTCAATGTCCCTTGCAAGTCCTTGCTGTGGACAAGTCATAAAACTCACAGCTTCTCTGCTTTCTCATCTGTAAAATGGGCTTGTAATTGTTCCTTATAGCATCATTACAAAGAGAATATCTTACTACTGATAGAATTTGCATGGTTTCCTATAAATTATTACCCTAGGATATTAATTTAACAATCCCCCAAATCCTCGGTGTCTAAAAAAAGTGTTACATTTACTCCCTTTCCTTGGCTGACATTTATTCCGTGCTGACCATGTACACTGGGAACTTGCCCACGTGTTGGCAAATACAATTTTGTTTATTTCTTGAACAAATATTGGTATCTATCATAAGCCAGGCCCTGTTGAAGACACAGGAGATAAGTAGTGAATTAAAGAGACAAAAGCATGTATCCTTGCAGAGCTTACATTCTTCTTGGAGTGACACCATAAAAAAAAAAAAAAAAAAGATTAACAAGAAATAGACCATCAGGTGATGATGCAAGGAGGAAGGAGAGGGAATATTGGGCTGGGGGGTGAGGATCCAGCTGGTGAGGAGGTAGGTTCGTCTTGTGCTGGGGAGCTCCTCAGGAAGGGTGAGAGGGAAGGAATTATCTGGGAGATCCACTCATCACTCTAGCTGCTGGGAGACAAAGACAAGGCAGAGTGGGGGAGGAGATGGTGGGAGCTGGGAGGCAGGCGCAGAGGGCCCCCCATGGTGGACAGGCTTGGCCAACAGCAATGAAGAGCTATGGATGGCTCGACACCCATAGCACAGTGGTTATGGGGCCAGCCACGTACACTGAGGCTGGCAGGGTCGAACCTGCCCCTGAGCCAGCTAAACAGCAGTGACAACTGCAACAACAACAAAAAAATAGCCAGGCATTGTGGCAGGCACCTGTAGTCCCAGCTACTTGGGAGGCTGAGACAAGAGAATCTCTTAAGCCCATGAGTTTGAGGTTCCTGTGAGCTGTGATGCCACAGCACTCTACCGAGGGCAAATTAGTAAGACTGTCTCAAAAAAAAAAAAAAAAATAAGAGCTGTGGATGGATTAGAGTGAGAGTTTTACAGTAACACCAAAGATACTTAGGGGTACAATGGATTTTCATTCTTCACAGTAGTTATTTTTCTGTGTTTGTTTGTTTTGAGACAGAGTCTCACTCTGTCACCTAGGCTACAGTGCCATGGCATCAGCCTAGCTCACCGCAATCTCAAACTCCTGGATTTGAGCAATCCTTCTGCTTCAGCCTCTCGAGTAGGTGGAATTACAGGCACCTGCCACCACACCCAGCTAGTTTTTCTGTTTTTAGAGATGGGGTCTCACTTTTGTTCAGGTTGGTTTTGAACTCCTGACCTCAAGCAATATGCCAACCTCGGCCTCTCACAGTGCTGGGATTACAGGTGTGAGCCTCTGTGTCTGGCAGTAGTTAGGGTTATAAAGTCATCTCATACACTGAATTATCAAATACTAGGTATTGCTCCTAGGAGGAAATACGGGGTTAGGTTCCTGTGAGCCTCTAGTCACAATGTGTTGATCAATTGACCCATATGTAATCTTGTGTTATGTGTGTTTCTCTTTAAAGACTGTTTGTTTATGTATTTTTGAGAGTCTCACTCTATTGCCCTGGGTTGAGTGCGGCGATGTCATCATAGCTCACAGCAACCTCATACTCTTGGGTTTGAGCAATCCTCTTGCCTCAGTCTCCAGAGTAGCTGGGACTATAGGCACCCACCACAATGTCAAGCTAGTTTTTCTACTTTTTGTAGAGATGAGACCTTATTCTTGCACAGGCTGGTCTCCAATTCCTGCCCTCAAGCAACTCAAGTGATCCTCCTGCCTCAGCCTCCAAAAGAGCTAGAATTACAGGCATGAGCCACCAAGCCTGGCATGGAGCCATTTTAAATGGTGAATCACCAACCAAAAGCACAAAAATGTGACAAGCCTGGCACGAGCTAGACCACAAAAAGGATTCTTGTTTGCATGTGAGAGCTGAACTGAGTAGGCAGAGTGTCATCTTGGTCAGCCTCAGTGGGGAGTGTGCCTATGGGGCAACTTGAATCGTGCATGACTCTATGCATGTCAGCAATGGCCACAAAAGCCCTGAGAAGATCATTCTGGGTGCTACTTGTAGATTTTATCATGTAGGCAAATTTGAAAGTATGAAATCCATGAATGAGGATCAACTATCTGCAGGATGATGGGGAGAAGGGAAGATGGTTCTTCCTTCTGGTTCTTATTAGGGGAGACTGTAGGTTCATGTTCAAAAGCACAGAGGGTGGAGTAAGAAAGATCCGGATTCACCACTTTATATGTTGGAAACCTCAGTTCCCTCATCTGGGTAATAACAGGCCCTGCTACTCAGGGTTGTCAAAGGACTGAGTGAAAGATTGGCATTTAAAGCCTCTACACGCAGCGATTTCTGAATCATAGGTCCTCGTCAATGGAGAAGCAGGATGACAGAGTAGCTAAGGGACACAGTTTCGGAGACCAGGCTGTCTTTTTGAATCCTAGCTCTGTCTATAACCTTAGAGTTACTCACCTCCTTTGTGCCTTAGTTTTCCCATCACTCAAGCAGATATAACAATGGTACGTGGAGATGGGTGGTTCACATCTGTAATCCCAAGTGATTCAGAAGGTCTGTCTGAGGTGGTAGGATTACCCACCAGGTTACTCAGGAGTTTGAAGCCAGCCTGGGCAAATAGTGACAGCTATCTCTAAGAAAGAAAAACATTTTTTAAATCAGCCAGGTTTGGTGGCATGCATCTGTAGTCCTAGCTATTGAGGAGGCTACAGGGAGAGGGTCACTTGAGCCCAGGTGTTCAAGGCTGGAGTGAGCTATGATTGGGTCACGGCACTCCAGCCCTGGCAATAGAGTGAGACTCTGGGTTTAAGACCTACAAGGAAAAGGTCATACTACAACGTTAATAGAAGATAACGGCAGAGAACATTTTTGCAACTTAGGGATGAGGAAAGACTTTTTAAAACTTCATAAGGACTAAAGGCAAAAAAAGAGAAAGGTTTGATTATATACAAGTTAAGGGTTTCTTTTCAACAAAAGACACTGTGGACAAAGCAAACTGATGGGTGACAGGTTGGGAGATAAGGTTCAAAATATGACCTATTGGGCTCAGTGCCTGTGGCTCAACAGGCTAAGGCGCCAGCCACGTACACCTGAGCTGGTGGGTTCGAATCCAGCCCCAGGGCCCGCCAAACAACAATGACGGCTGCAACCAAAAAATGGCCTGGCGTTGTGACGGGCGCCTGTAGTCCCAGCTACTTGGGAGGTGGAGGCAAGAGACTCACTTGAGCCCAGGAATTGGAGGTTGCTGTGAGCTGTGATGCCAGGGCACTCTATCCAGGGTGACAGCTTGAGGTTCTGTCTCAAAAAAAAAAAATATATGACCTATTGACTCAGGATGGCTATCTCAAATAAGCTAGGAATTCCTGCAAATAAATGAGCAAAGAATTTGAAAAGGATATTTATATAAGAGGACCCCCCCAAAAAAAATTCATATGAAAAGATGGTTAGACTCAGTAGCTAGCTAAGAAATGCAAATGCAAATATTAATAACATATCACTTTATATTTATTAGATGGATTTTTAAAAGATTTGAAAGTTTAAATAACCCCAAGTATCAGCAGGGATGTGGAAACAAAGGAACCCTTGTGCACAGCTGGCATGAATTTAGAACAATGAGGTTATTTGGGGAAGTAATTGGACATTCCTTGGTTGAATTACATATATGCACACTATAGAACCAAATACTTCCATTCCTGGATGTCTACATAAGAAAAATAATTATACAGGTTGCAAAGGGGCAAATATGAGGTATCTGTCACAGAGTTATTTGCGGCAGTGGAAATTAAAGAAAACTGGGGTGTCCATTGATGAAATGAAGGAAAGGGTGGTAGGATGGGGCAGATATCCACCAAAAAAGACTATGCAGCAGTTAAAAGCAACAATCCAGAAGTACACAAAGCAACATGAACTGAATCTTAAAGCTATAGTGCTACCAACTACAATGGCAGAAGTTTAAAGGACTGATAATTCTAAGTGTTGGCAAAGATGTGGGGCAGCTGGAACATTTACATACTGCTATGGCAGTGCAAAACAGTACAGCTATTTTATTTATTTTTTATTTTTATTTACTTATTTATTTTTGGAGACAGAGCCAAATTTTACTGATTTAATAAAATAAATAAATATTTAATAAAATAAAATAAATTTTATTTATTTATTTGTTTTTGGAGACAGAGCCTAACCATGTTGCCCTCGGTAGGGTGCCGTAGTGTCACAGCTCACAGCAACCCTAAGATCTTGGGCTCAAGTGTTCTCTAGCCTGAGCCTCCCAAGCAGCTGGGACTATAGGTGCCCACCACAATGCCCAGCTATTTTTTGGTTGCAGTTGTCATTGTTGATTTTAGCTGGCCCCGACTGGGCTCAAACCCACTAGACTTGGTGTATGTCACCAGCACCCTACCCACTGAACTAGGGGCACTGCCCAGTACAGCCATTTTAGAAGACATTTGGCAATTTTTTATACAGACAAACACACACTTATCTTAAGATCCTAGCAGTCTCACTCCTAGGTGTTTATAAAAGTGAAAACATATGTCCACCCAACGATTTATATGTGAATGAACATTCACAGCAGCCTCACTTGTAATAGCCAGAAACTGGAAGCAACCCAAATATACAACAACTGGTGAGTGAATAAAGAAGTTGTAGTACATCCACACTACGGGATGCTGCTCAGCAATAGAAAGAAATGAATTATTGACAGGTGCATGCAGTCAAAAGACACAATTACAGGTTCAGTTTAAAAATCCAACTGGTGAGGCCCGGCGCCTGTGGTTCAATGGGCAAAGGCACCAGCCACGTACACCTGAGCTGGAGGGTTTGAATCCAGTCCGGGCCCACCAAACAACAATGACGGCTGCAACCAAAAAATGGCCGGGCATTGTGCGGGTGCCTGTGGTCCCTGCTACTTGGGAGGCAGAGGCAGGAGATTCGCTTGAGCCCAGGAATTGGAGGTTGCTGTGAGCTGTGATGCCACAGCACTCTATCCAAGGTGACAACTTGAGGCTCTGGTCTCAAAAAAATAAAAAAAATCCAACTGGTGGCTCAGCACCTGTAGCTCAAGCAGCTAGGACACCAGCCACATACACCAGAGCTGGTGGGTTCGAATCCAGCCCAGGCCTGCCAAACAACAATGATAACTACAACCAAAAAAAAAAAAAATAGCTGGGTGTTGTGGTGGGTGCCTCCAGTCCCAGCTACTTGGGAGGCTGAGTCTAGAGAATCACTTAAGTACAAGAGTTTGAAGTTGCTGTGAGCTGTGACGGCACAACACTCTACCCAGGGTGACATAGTGAGACTCTGTCTCAAAAAAAAAAAAAAAATCCAACTGGCTTTTATTTTCAATTCTAGAGATGGGCAGCATCTCTTTCTTTAAAATAGAATGGGTGCTCCTATGAGCCGAGCAGAGGGGTTTGGCTTCGCACACAGAAAAGCAGAAGAAAGCAGTAACAGGGAGCACAAAGAGGATTGGTCTTCAAAGATACTTTCCTTGCGGGACTAAATAGAAGGAACTCTCTTATCACACCAGCTCAGGTACTCTGGGCCTCTTATGACTGGTAAATCTCTTTTCAAAAACAGGCCCATTTCTTTTTCTTTTTTTAAAGAAATGCATTTTAATATCTCATCAATATGCTATTTCTGTAAAGTTTTCATGGGACTTTTAGCCTATCTAATGTGCAATTATTATTCATAGTGTATGTGATTGGGCTATAAAAGTATTAAAAACTCTTTGTTCTTCTGACAAAGTTGAGTAGGGTCCATTTCAAAGTTCAGTTTGATTACCCGGCAGTTAGCACAAGGGACTACATTCTCATTTGATCTGGTCTTCTGGGGCCTAGGGCAGGAGCTTAGTCCAGTACAATGTCCTACTATGAGTTTATTTAACAGTGCAGAAACATGGATAAATCTGGAATGTATCATGCGAGTAAAGGAAGCCAAACACTTAAATAAAGTTCTCAAAAGGCAAAACCGTAGAGGTTATCTGGCCCAGGGTGGGAAAGAGGCTTTTGTAAAAGGGATACAAGGCAGGTGAAGTGGTGGGGGCAAGTGAAGGAGGGAGAGAGAGAGGCACTGTCCTGTGTTTTAATTATGGAGGTGTCTACTTGATTGTACCCAATTTCCAAAATTCTTCAAGCCAAAAACTTAAAAGGGATAAATTATCTTTTACACAGTACCTTACAAAATAAAAGTGAAACTCATAGCTGTGAGCAAAAAAATAATAAGAATAGAATAAGCTACATACCACAATACCATTAATATTAAAAATACATTCACATAGGCTTGGTGCCTATAGCTCAAGAGGCTAAGGCGCCAGCCACTTACACCTGAGCTGGCGGGTTCGAATCCAGCCCGGGCCCGCCAAACAACAATGATGGCTGCAACAACAACAAAAATGACCAGGTGTTGTGGCAGGCGCCTGTAGTCCCAGCTACTTTGGGACCTGGAGGCAGAAGCAGGAGACTGGCTTGAGCCCAGGAACTGGAGGTTGCTGTGAACTGTGATGCCACAGCACTCTATCCAGGGTGACAGCTTGAGGCTCTGTCTCAAAAAAAAAAAAAAAAAATACATTCGCATAAAACAACACACAATTCACAAACTATTTAACAATAAAAATATCACTGGGGTATGGTGGTTCATGCCATCTAGCATCTGGGAGGCCCAGGTGGAAGGATGGCCTGAGTTCAGGAGTTTGAGACCAGCATCTTGCGAGCGCAATATCCTGCCTCTAAAATTGGCCAGGCATGCTGGTGGGTACCTGTAGTCCCAGCTCCTTGGAAGGCTGAGGCAAGAGGATTGCTCAAGCCCAAGAATTTGAGGTTGCTCTCAGCGAGGATGCCACCACACTCTACCCAGGGCTACAGAGTGATACTCTGTCTCAAAAGAAAAAAAATCTAAAAAGATCTACAACACTGAGGATGGACTAAATGCCATGAAATTGTCCAAGTTACATGGACAATTTTATGATTTGTGAATGTCACCTTCATTTTTTAAAGGCTGCACAATAATGAATACAATAGCAAAAGATATACGATAATAAAGGTAATAGCAAAGGATACACAATAACAAATGTTATAGCAAAGGATACATGAATGAAAAAATAGAAAAGGATACACATTAATAAAGATAATAGCAAAAGATACACAATGATAAAGATAATTAGCAGGAAGGAATAAAAGGGAATAAAACAAACAAGCAAAACAAAAGAGGTGTCTTATCCAAATCACCAATGATAATGAGCCACCAATTAATTCCACTCTTTCCATCTGAGGGTAAAGAGCTATCTAATTAGATTAATAAACCTATTAAAATTTAAAAAAAAAACTGACTTCAGAGGGCTGTTGGGAAGATTAATTATGCTCCTGTGTGAAATACCTCACACAGAGCGAGTGTTTAATAAGTGGTAGCTGTCATATTATCATTATTGTTGTTGCTCTTATTATTGATGTAATTGTCATGAGGCTTGTCTCCAAGGCCCCAGTGCCAGAACCAGCTGTCCTGAGCGACAGCTGGGGATTTGAGAGAGTAGGAGGCAGCCGCCCAGATCCCTCCTGTGGAACAAAAAATAATGACCTGGCTGGGCTGGAGATTCTGACAAGGCCTCAACTGAGGAGGAAGGCCAGGTGACAGCCTTCTCAGCACCTCCCTCTTCCCTCTGATGGGATTTCTCCAACACCTGAGAGCCTCCTCTTCCTGTTTTTGGCCAGGGGAATTTTATTTATTTATTTATTTTTATTATTATTATTTTTTCTGTGTTTGTAGAGACAGAGTCTCACTTTATCGCCCTTGGTAGAGTGCCGTGGAGTCGCAGCTCACAGCAACCTCCAACTCCTGGGCCTGGGCTTAGGTGATTCTCTTGCCTCAGCCTCCCGAGTAGCTGGGACTACAGGCACCTGCCACAATGCCCGGCTATTTTTTTGTTGCAGTTTGGCTCGGGGCCGGGTTTGAACCCGCTACCCTCAGTATATGGGACCGGTGCCCTACCCACGGAGCCACAGGTGCCACCACAGGCCAGGGAAATTTTAATAACAATGGAAACCTATATAGGAAGGAACTTGGAGAGCTGACAGAGATAGAGAAGAATTAGGAAAGACGACAAAAGCCAGAGAGGAAGAGTCGGGAGGGGCTTTGTCCAAGGGCTAACTGCTTTCTGGCATTTGTCCAGCGTGGGAAGGCATGGAAAGCGCTTTTATTCCGTTCTCCCAAGGCTCCCATTGGGTGAAATGTCATCCTCCCATTTTATATATAAGTATGGATCTGCACTAAGGAAAATGTACCAGTGCCTTAACCCCACTGAGGCTGATGGGGACACATCCTTGATATGCCCAGGGACGCCACCTCTTTAGTCTGGCCAAGTCCAGCCACTGTCCCCCTGTGGAGCTCTATGGAAAGGACTTGGATAGACTTTCCAGGCTAGTGGGGACGATGGGGATATAAGTCCAAGTTCCACCCTGAAAGGACAATCAATGAGATGACAGGTACAGACAGATTGCAGGTGCATTGACAAGGCAGGAAACCCAGGTCAGGCTTTCCAAAAAGCAGGGACATCTGGGTTGGATCTGGCATCTGGATGGGTCCACCAAACTTTATTTGTTAGAAGGTCAGGATTCCAGAGAACAGTGAATGTGTTCTGTTCTTCCCTTTCTAACATAACAGTTTTATGCATCTGAGTTCAAAGGGAAGACCAGGTTAACCCTTATCTTAAACAATAGTTGGCCAAACCCATGATCCATAGTAAACCATAATCAGTATAACTCAAAATAACATTCCAATTCAAAAGTTAATCTCCTAAATCAATCCACCTAAACTTCTCAAGATGGGCATCTTTAGGGTGGGGAGCTAAATGTACAAGACAGTAAAAATGGGAGACAAGGGGTGAAGACCAGGAAGTACTTAAGCCGACCAGACCGTTGTCTGCCCTAGCCTGCCTGACTCCCTCTTATTCTCACTATATGTGCTTTTGTTTCTTTCTTTCTTTTTTTTTTTTTTTATTGTTTGTGATGTATATTGGCTAACAACGACAGGTGGCCTGACCCTCTTTGTCTGGTAATGCATCACACAAAAAAAATAATAATAAAGCAGTTAAAATGTTGTAAGCTGAGGTCACACTCCTAAAAGAAGATAGCTCACCAGGACCCTCCCAAATACCTTTGCTGCTACAGCAGTTCCAACTGCCTCTATCACAATAAAGATCCTAATTCCCAGGGTTATGGGGGAAAGCATCCACACTACACCCAAAGGATTAATTTAAACCTGACTTAACCCAGGAATCCTTAAACCCAAAGCCACAGTGCCATGGGGGAAGCCCCTTATCATAACAATTCTGATTTGAGGCTTTTTGAAGGAAAGAAAAAGTATAAATATAAATAGAGTAGAAAGGACCTATGTCCAACTCTAAGTATATCCAGTAACCACTATAAATAAAGAAAGAAAGAATACAAAATTTCAGTGAGACAGGAGACATACGTTTAAGGGATCTTCCGTATCACATGGCGATTACACTTAGTAACAATGTGTTCTATACAGTAGTCACCCCTTATCTATGGTTTTGTCACTTGTGGTCAACCAAGATGCAAATGTAAGTGGGTGTGGTACAGAAAAATAAGATACTGGGGAGGGCAGGGAAAGGAAATAGAGATCTCAGTCACACAAGTTTATTACAGCTCATTGTAATATATACAATATATTGCTGTATTTATTACATTGTTCTATTTTATAATTATTGTTAATCTCTTACCATGCCTAATTTATAAATTAAACTTCACCATAGGTAGTTTCTGTGGTCAGGCATCCAGGGAGGGTTTTGAACTGAACCTCCTCCCCATGGGTAAGGAGAGACTGCTTGAAAACTTCTAAGAGTAGATTTTTGTGCACCTGTAGTCCTGGCTGCTCAGAGGCTGGGGCCAGAGGGTCAACCGAACCCAGGAGTTGAAGGTTGCAGTGAGCTGTCACATTCCACCCTGGGCAGCACAGCAAGACCCTATCTCAAAAAACAAAAAGAAAGGAAAAGACAAGACAAGAAAGAAAATCCCAGTGTTCCCTTTTTTTTTTTTTTTGTAGAGACAGAGTCTCACTTTATCGCCCTTGATAGAGTGCCCTGGCATCACACAGCTCACAGCAACCTCCAACTCCTGGGCTTAGAGCGATTCTCTTGCCTCAGCCTCCCAAGTAGCTGGGACTACAGGCGCCCACCACAATACCCGGCTATTTTTCTGTTTTTGCAATTTGGCCAAGGCTGGGTTTGAACCCGCCACCTTCGGTATATGGGGCCGGTGCCCTACTTGATGAGGCACAGGCGCCACCCCCCAGTATTCCCTTTTTAAATGCTGGTGGGAAGTTTAAACCACACAAGTCCCAAGGCCGGCTATTATTTGGGTTGTAGTTCTCATTGTTGTTGGCAGGCCAGAGCTGGATTCAAACCCACCAGACAGGCGACAAGCCACTCTCAAGCAGCTTTTGGACCACCTTGAGAAGCCTGCCCTGCTCTACCTAGGAAGCCTCATCATGTTAACAAGCCTTGGTAGGAGTGGGGATTCATAAGTATCTATATCCAAACAAAATTTGGGATGGAGGGTGACCACAACAGGGGAGCAGGAGTCAGGTGGAGAAGCACCTTTGGGGTCATGGGGGTGGCAGGAAGAGAAATGTAAAGATGGAGATAGAACAAAGAACAGTAACAAATTGTCACTGCTTTTCTTCCCATTTGAGGGAAAAAGATATTGGCATCTAAGTCAACTTTGAGGCCTGGTACAGTAGCTTACCCCTGTAATCCTTGCACTCTGGGAGACCAAGGCAGGAGGATCCCTTGAACTCAGGAGTTAGAGACCAGCCTGAGAAAGAGTGAGACCCATCTCTACTAAAAATAGAAATACCATCTGTAGTCATCGATAGGTACTTTGGAGACTGAGGCAGGAGGATTGCTTGAGCCCAGGAGTCTGAGGTTGCTGTGAGCTAGGCTGACACCATGGCACTCTAGCCTGGGCAACAGAATGAGACTTTGACTCAAAAAAAAAAAAAAACTTTGCAAATTCCTTCTTTATACAGAAATAAACTGCCCAGAGCCATTTCAATGGTGTCTGCACTCGACTAACCAATATTCCCACCCATTTTAGTTGCCTTATGTGAGTTCCCAAGAGGAAGCAAGGTGTAGACATTTAGACTCCTGGCCCCATTTCTCAGATGAGCAAACTGAGGTCAGGAAAATACAGTGGCCTGATGCCCCCAATGAATCATGGGATGAGCTAAGTTTTCAACCCGGGTCTGACTGGTTCCAAAAGCTTATCCTCTTTCTTTCAAACCTGTACAAGTGTTCATCCATTCATCTACTCATGCATGTACTTTTTAAATTCATATATTTGGATAATGATTAAAAACACAGACTTTGGAGGCAGCGTGTGTGGCTCAGCCTCTGGTTCTTCTGGGGCAAATGATTTCACCTAGTCATACTTCAGTTTCTGTATCTACAAGGTCTCTGTGTTCTAGACAGTGTTGGGGTGGCTGATTTCTCTCTAGACTCAAGAATAGATTTCTGATGGTTCTCAAGAAGAGAAACGTGAAGCTCAGAGACTGGAGAAATATGGGGGCTCCAGATCTGGGAGCCAGTATTTGGGGGCACTGGCAAAAGGTTCCCAGAGTGTCATCCAAAAACAGGTAGGTATGTGGCTGCAGCAAAAGGCATTTGTCTTTAGCCAGAAGCTACATACTAGCAGCCTGTGAGTCAGAGAGAGCCCTGAGCAGTCACTATTCCCCTTTCCCTGGCGACCCCTGGCAACCACTAACCTGCTTTCTGTGAATCTGCCTACTCTGGACATTTCATATAAAGGGAGTCCCATTGCATGTGGGCCTCCGGGTCTGGCTTCTTTCACTCAGCAACTTGTTTCCTAGGTTTGTCCACATTGCGCCTGTGTCAGACAGAACTTCATCCCCTTTTACGCCTGAATAATACTCCGCTGCATGGATGCACTGCCTCTTATTCATCATCAGTTGATTGACATCGATTTAATAGGCACAGAGTTTCTTTGGGAGGAGATGAAAATGTTCTGGAATTAGTGGTGATGTTGCACAGCACGGTGAATGTGGTGGAAGTCACTGAATTGTAGATTTTAAATTAGTCAAGATGTAGAATTTCATGCTATGTAAATATTAGCCCCCTAAGAAAGACGATGATGAGAGAGACAGAGAGAGTGATCTGTTCTATTAAGCCTACAGTTCTACACTTTTGTTTTCCAATATTTCAAGATCAGGAAATACCACACTCTAAACCTGAATTTCCAGCTTCTCTTGAAAAGTCCGAGGATTTTGCAGCACTCAATCTTACATTCCAGTAAGGCAGCTCCCAGTTGAAGCTGAAGGGTACATTTCTTTTTAATAAAAATTATGTTTTAAATTGACAAATAAAAGTTGTATATATTTATGATGCACAGGATAGTGCTGTAAACTATGAATATAATGTGGAATGGCTAAATCACACTAACACATGCATTGCCTCTCAGGTTTAACATTTAACTGTGCTGAAAACACTTAAAATCTAATCTGTAGGCTCGATTCCCATAGCTCAGTGGGTAGAGCACCGGCCACATACACCGAAGGTGATAGGTTCGAACCTGGCCCAGGCCAGCTAAAGAACAATGACAACTGCAACCAAAAAATAGCCAGGCATTATGGTGGGTACCTGTAGTCCCAGCTACTCAGGAGGCTAAGGCAAGAGAATCGCTTAAGGGTGGCGCCTGTGGCTCAAGTGGGGCGCCGGCCCCATATACTGAAGGTGGTGGGTTCAAACCCAGCCTTGCCCAACTGCAAAACAGAAAAATAGCCAGGCGTTGTGGCAGGTTCCTGTAGTCCCAGCTACTTGGGAGGCTGAGGCAAGAGAATCGCCTAAGCCCAGGAGTTGGAGATTGCTGTGAGCTGTGTGATGCCACGGCACTCTACCGAGGGTGATAAAGTAAAACTCTGTCTCTACAAAAAAAAAAAAAAAAGAAGAAGAAGAAGAAGAAGAAAGAATCGCTTAAGCCCAAGAGTTTGAGGTTGCTGTGAGCTGTGACACCATCGCACTCTACAGAGGGTGACATAGTGAGACTCTGTCTCAAAAAAAACAAATCTAGTCTGTAATATTTAAGTGTACAATACATTATTAACTACATATCTGTTAATTTTTAATTTGCACAAGTGCTCCTAAAAATCAGGAACGCTGCCTTATTTTCTGTATTCCATTATTTGGGATGTGAATTATATCTCAGCAAACCTGATTCCTCAAAAATCCACAGAAAGGAGCAGTGAGTAAGGTGGTCTATAAGAGCAAATTAAAAGCTAAAGGATTTTTTTTGTTGTTTGCTTGTTTTGAGACAGAGTCTCAAGCTGTCACCTGGGTAGAATTTTTTGGTTGTAGTTGTCATTGTTGTTTGGCAGGCCTGGCCTGGATTCAAACCCACCAGCTCCAGTGTATGAGGCTGGCGTCCTAGCTGCTGAGCTACAGGTGCCAAGCCAGTATTTCTGTTTTGTTTTGTTGTTTGGGCTTTTTTTTTGAGTCAGACTCTCACTATGCCACCCTCAGTGGCGTGCCATGGCATTACATCTTCCAGCAACCTCCAACTGTTGGGCTATAAGCGATTCTCTTGCCTCAGCTTCCCAAGTAGCTGGGATTACAGGTGCCTGCCACAATGCCCGGCTATTTTGCAGGGTTGTTTTTTTTTTTTGTAGAGACAGAGTCTCACTTTATCGCCCTGGGTAGAGTGCCGTGGTGTCACACTGCTCACAGCAACCTCCAGCTCTTGGGCTTAAGCGATTCTCTTGCCTCAGCCTCCCGAGTAGCTGGGACTACAGG
>CAUYON010025552.1:0-24132 GCA_963573935.1 Arctocebus calabarensis | reverse complement strand
TACTTGGGAGGCAGAGGCAGGAGACTCGCTTGAGCCCAGGAATTGGAGGTTGCTGTGAGCTGTGATGCCACAGCACTCTATCCAGGGTGACAGCTTGAGGCTCTGTCTCCAAAAAAAAAAGATGATTCTGTCACCAAAGTTATATGGGGATTCCGGAAACAATGTTTTTTCATGGTTAAAAAAAAAGGAAGCATACAGGAGTCCCCTTTCCACTTTCTTTGGTTGTTTGTCATGAGTATGTGAGGCCAATAGCCATCTCTTTATTATGAGGAAAAAACCAAGAGTCTCACAGAGAAGCTTTGACATTGCTTGCCTGGATTAAATTATTACACAATCAATAAATCTCTATCTACTTACGTAGTTAATTCTTTCTGACCAAAGCCTCCAGTATGTTCTAGTGAAACCATCTTACCTCAACTTCTATAACAGAAGATTTTTGCCTCATACCAAAAATCAGATAAGTTATAAGAAAGATGCTAATAGTGGTTTACAAAACTCAGAACTTCAGGATTTGACTAAAATATGAATTTAAAATTAAACAATGACTAAATAACAATATAGAAACAAATCTGAACTTATATCCATTCTAAAATAACTTAAAAAAACTTGAGATAGCTGAGTTTCAAAGAGACATTCCTTAAATGTTTATTTAAATAAACTTATTTTAGAAAAACTGTATCATTATACTGTAAGCATTACACAAAGCTTAAAAATATTAATTATTAATTAACTAAAAGTCTAGATTTTATATGACAAAACAGTATGAGTTTCATTCTAAACATTCACTGCTTCATAAAACCCCAAATGATGTCTTATCATAGAGGACAAAAACAGAAAAAATTTACCATTTGAAATTAGAAGAATGAGTAAAGATTTAACAAATATTACTATGGTAGTACTTTCAACTACTAAGATAGAGTTATGAAAGAAAAGGCCTAAAAGCAATGATAAAATTATCTGTCAAAAAACAATATTATCACCAAAGACAACTGTCAACTTTTTACCCTTGAGGAAGTGCTGTGGTAAGTGATGCTCAAAATAATGACACTGAATATTTTTTTAAAATTTACTAAAATTTGATTAAGTGTAACAGAAAGCACTGTTGACTATAATGAACTTCGTAATGATTTTGAAATTAGTTAAGATAAGTGGGACTATAGTTCAAACTTCCTCACCAGGATAAGATCTGTTAGTACTATTAAAACAAAAAATTTTACAATTAAATAGAACAGAAAGCCTATTTCCCACCTTTTCATAAATCTTTACCCCTGTAGCTATTTTCTGTTCTAAGAAAAGTAGACTCTCCAGGACACCCAGGAGAAAAGTGCTCCATCTAAAATAAATAAATCCTGAATTACATGCATGTCTACAACTAAATATAAATGTAAAGGCAAGGAAAATACGTAATGATAGCATTTTGGTCAGTCTCCACTGTCAGAATTAACCATTTCAGCCAAAGACTCAGATAATCCATATTTCAAAAATAAGGTAAAAACGTTCTATATCTACCTAACATTAAGTAGTCACAGTACTGTGTAACAAAAGGAGGAAAGATGAAACCTCAAGGTGAGCTTGCACAGGGTGCCTTCTTAGAACTACCATCATTCTTCTAAGTTACCTGTTTTGGTGTTGCTACAGCAACTTTATGAAACATTGACGCTTTACCCCTTCAATAACTCAGGGGATACAAATGTTTCTACTAGTACATTTGTTTCCAGTAAAAATATATACTTTAGTGATCTTAGTAAAAGTATGTACTCCTGGCCACAGTTTAGTAAACTAAAAGAAACTACTTGCCACTGGACAAACATAAAACAGAAAATAATCCCTGATATGTGGACTATTTTCCAAAACTGCCCCACTTGTCAAGTCTTAATATTAAATCTACTATATCTTAAGGTTTGAAAACTTTTCAAACAATATGCATTTATTGAGACTAATCAGACAAAATTTAGTTAAGAGTCTTTGTAAAATACTTTGTAAAATACATGATTATTTGCAGAAAGTAAATTTGATCTTAATCAAGTTACATATTATCTTAACTTAAAAGAAATGTCTGTGGCTCACAAAAAAGAACACTCATCTGAAGTGCATGCTAAACTATTCAACAGTGAAGTGTCGTTTCTACAATTTACTTTCAAGTAGAGTTCAGCAAAAGAAAAAATACATTTGTGTGTGTATGTATGTATTTATATATATATAAAAGAGAAGGCAACATGGCAAAATGTTACCAAAGCTCCAATGCTCAACATTGGTGAAGGGTATATGAGCAGTAATTTTTTTTTTTCTTTTCAAATTTCCTGTGCTTGAAATTCTTCAAAGTAAAAATCTGGGAAAACAAAGGACCGTAACTGGCTTCCAGAACTCTTGTACTTTTAGTTAGCCCTGAATATATGTCCAATGCTTTACCTTTTATCTCAATATCCTTTTGACTTATTTAATACAACAATTACAAAATTGTGAGAATTTTTTGAAGTAAGAATCACATTTGAAAATTATTTTAAAAAGTAGTTTAAAAGGCTGGTATCAGTAAATTATTTGTTTTACCTGAAAGTTAACATCTTCTTTCTTAAATATTAGTGCTCGAACTTCATCAGGATCTCCATTAAATATTGCTTGCACCAGTGATGGCTAAAATATAAGAGAATAATAATGTTAGTTACCCACATGGATGATTCTGAATATGTTTCTATACATAGTTCTAATTTTAAATGTTTACTTCCTTGCAGCAATAATCACTTTTTGACATTAACCAGAAATTTCATGAAGTCAAATCATATCAAAATATAGGATTCATCCTCGGGAGGCGGGGGGAGGGAGACCTCACTTAGAAAAAGAAAGAAATCAATTCAGTGTGACCAAAATTAGGTAGCATAATAAACATAACTAGATTGTATTTTATTTCTTGTAAGTAGAAGCTTTTTGTTAGTATCTGGTAAAAAGAAAGACTCTTACAAATACAAGTGTGACATCACAATATCTTACTTGTAAGACAGAAATTGTCAAGCAATTCCTAGCCCATGAAGAAAGGCCCCTTTAAAAAGGTCTGTTCAGGCCAGGCACAGTGGCTCATGCCTATAATCCCAGCACTTGGGAGGCAGAGGTAGGTGGATTGCCTGAGCTCACAGGTTTGAGCAGGAGGGAAACCTCATCTTTAAAAAATAGCCAGGCGTTGTGGTGGGTGGCTGTAGTCCCAGCTACCTAGGAGTCTGAGGCAAGAGAATCGCTTGACCCCAAGAGTTTGAGGTTGCTGTGAGCTATGATGCCACAGCATTCTACCAGGGGTGACAAAGTGAGACTCTATGTCTCCAAAAAACAAACAAAAAAACGAAGGTCTGTGCACTCTGAAATGACTTGCATGGGTTATCATTACATGTATAAAAACATAAATTCCAAGGAAAGCAAACCTGGTAGTTGAAGAAAATACTATTCAAAGATCAAAAAATATTGTATACCTGAGTAACATGGAAAGACTAAACACACACATCTAAATATAATTTCCTAATCAACAAGACGGTTTCTCTGATAAGGTATCATATTAACAAGTTAAATAAGGAGTTGACAACAGTATTACAAGCATGGTTACAGATGAAGAATAAACCTTATATTCTTTTTCATCTAAAGTCTTATGTGTAAATACATAAAATTCATTACAGAAAAGGCCATGTAATAGTAGTATTCGTCAACTTTTCCTAAAATATGCACAGTTCCTGATTCTTGTTACACTGGTTGCTAAAACCGCAAAATAAAAATAGAAATATGGTTGCCATAACTTCTATTTCTCAAATTATTTTTTAAAAGTCTTAAGAGATTAGGACATAGTAGTCTGTAACATTATCTAAGCACATGAAAAAGTAAAAAAATACAAATCTGCATTTTATACACAAATAATACTGCATTGTATTTATACATACATTGCTTTGAGTTTGTAATACATACATTGCAGTAGAAACATATTTATAGTTTAAAAAAAGATTTACACTACTAATTCAGTAGAACATAGCAACACAAACTCTCATATCTTACCAATACACTTCCAGAACGTAGAGAATGTAGGAATTTATTTTCCTGTGGCAATTTAGAAATGAATGTGGGAGATTCATCTTCTACCTCCTCCAAAACAACAATACACACTCGACTCATTCGCTCTCTTTAAACACCAAATTCCAAACTATGTGATAAAAGTCACAGTTGGAGGAGCACAAGTAGTTTTTCCTCTTCTGTACAACACTTATAAACATTCTCTGAACTACGCAGCTGGTTTTTTAAACTTAGTACCACTGGAAAAATTGAAGTTTAAAATTATGACTACATAACTTCCTAAAAATAATAAAATTCTCTATTATTTTGTTAGGTTACTGCAATACTTAAATGTCACATCAATGTCAATAACTAAAACTGAGTCCAGTACAAGCTCATTTAAAAGTATTTTTTCCCTACCAAAATAGTTATATTGCTGTATCTCTGAAATTTACTTTCACAAAGTGGTCATTGTTTTTGATGATACAACACCATTCGATAAGAAACAACTGCTGTGACAGAGATGATTACGGCTATACCCACTCTTTCCTGCAAGGTCATACAGTTACCAGTAGCTGGCTTGATTATAACTGAAAATAAAAATAAAATCTCACTATTCTGTTTCCACTTCTAATTTGTCTCCATTTCTTCAATTTCACTGGTTTATTGAAGATATCATCCAGAGGGAAAAAAGAAAAAAGATCTAGAGCTCAGCACAAATCCTGAAAATGAAGCTCAGAGGTTTACAATTCTTTCTGTGTTTGGGAAAGAAAAAAAAAAAGCACTCTGCATTAATAGCAAAGCTGCAGTACATTTACATGTGATGAGTCAGACCACAAGAGACAATAGGACTCTTGGTACTAGAATACAGCTTGATAAATCCAGGTTTCCCATATAATAGAAGAAACACAGATAGCTTTATTCCTATCGAGAGCATAAGCAAGGCAGAATGTTCATTCTTTTTCTCTCTCAAGCAGTTGTCTGTGGCTGCTCCAGCAAAAGGGAACAGGCACCAGGCAGAAATGGTGCTGGTGGAGAATCCTAATAGAACAAGCACGCTGCAAAGGAAATAGAAGGCATCTGAGCTCAAATTTCTGCTTCAGCTTTTTGTTTATAAAAAGAAAAAAAGAGTGTGAAAAAAACAGTAGTTTATCATTCCAGTGTTTCCTTTCATCTCCACATGAACACAGCTCCCATTAAATAGTCTTCATTCAGAGAAAAAAACAGCAGACTGTGCATCTTCTGGGCCAACTACTTTATTCAATCATCTGCCTCTGTGCCAATATAGTTTCCTTCCACTGTGAAAACCGCTACAGTTATCCTCTTCAGTAGATTTCAGATGCTTTCCGGTTCCTCAGATGATCTTTCACAATGTCACTGACATCTCCAGGAGAGAAGATCCTTAAAAATACGGACAGAACCTCAGGATTGGCCCCACAGAAGCATTCCAACTGAGCAACAGCCCGAAGAGCAGACTGCAGACCCGCAGGATGAAACGCCTAGTAATGCTCACATGTTACACTTAACAGAGATCTGAGCTACTGCTCAGGATGTAACTTCCTCTAGCAGAAGAAAAAAATAGTGCATTTGGACGGCCTTCACAATTAGAAGGTTCATGCCAGTTCTGTGACTAATCAAACTGAAAAATTCTATAACTGAAAAATGAGTGTGCTTTTAACATTTTCCACTAAAAGCCACAAGGAAATCTGGTGTACTGCCTCTGCTGACTAACACTGGTTTTAGCAAGTAAACAATTCCAAACAACTTAACTGCTTTCATATGTTACAATATAGCAAATGTTTTAACCCTATAATGACAACTGCAGTAAGACTGTGTGTAGTAAACTGATAAAAAGAGATTTAGAAAGAGAAACAATTATAAAAATCATGAAACTAAGTTATAGTTAAACTTTTATTTTTATCAAGACCTCTTTTAAACTGCCAGATGTACGTTATTTTCTCGAATGCAAAGATATTTTTAAGATTTCCCAACAATTTCTAAATTGGTAAATTTAATCAATGACTCATATTTTTAAAGTGAAAAATAAAAATTCCACAATGTAGAAATCTTAAGTAGACTCATTTAAATTTTTACTGAAGAAATTAAATACTCTGACCATCTAGATATGGAATAAGGCCTTAAAAATGTGTTAAATAGCTACAAGAAACAATTGTCTTTGGTCCTGAATCATCTTTATGTCTAAACGGCCATAAGGTATGCCAAAAAACAAACACACAAAACCAAAGAATCTCTCTCCTTATAAAATAATTTTCCCAAAGCCACAAGTTCGTGTCAAAACTAATAATTTTATAGTTGACTTTTTCCTCCTTTTCTTTGTTTACACTCAACAATGAGGATATTTCCCAACAGAAAACTTACAAAGAAAATAACCATGGTTCCCTTTTTGTGTTCTTTTATCAACTAGTATTTTAATTAATAGACATAATAGTTAACTTTTAAACATTTGGTATGCTAGGTACTGTACATTCTAATCTAATATGATGAATAATTTCACTATACTCTTATATTACTAGAGTGGGAAAAACTCAGAAATGAATTATTTTACCCAGTTATACAAATCAGTAAAGTTGTCTCTAATTACGAACACATGCTCGTTCTAATCTATTCTGTTCCCATTGAGTATACAACATCCTCTCTCTCCACATCTTTGCAACCTGTAAAACTAGCTTTATAAAAGTGATCTTAACAAACAACCTATAACGGTTATGAAAAGTTCAAGTAACAAAAGAATATATTAATTATTAAAAAAACAAGTTATTTTTAATCAGTTATACCATAGCTAGTCTTAGCTCACGTTTATTAATCAAACCATAAAAAGGAAAAAAATAATCCCACATGATACAGATACATAACAATGCAGAATTTGGGCGGCGCCTGTGTCTCAGTGGGTAGGACACCGGCCTCATATACTGAGGATAGTGGGTTTGAACCCAGCCCCAGCCAAACTGAAACAAAAAAATAGCCAGGCCTTGTGGCGGAACTGGAGGTTGCTGTGAGCTGTGATGCCACAGCACTCTACTGAGGCAACAAAGTGAAACTCTGTCCCTAAAAAAATGAAAAGCTATAGAGTATCAATTCCTAAAAGAAACTATAACCTCAGCTTATGTGTACCAAGATTACTAAAATATGCTAACAATTTACTAGTTGTATTGTTTAAAACATGTTTTCAATCCAAATTAAAGATACGCAAGTGTTTTAACATACATAGTTATCTCCACATGGCTGAATCAAAAATATTTTAATATCTGAAATATATTAAAATGAAACCACTATAGTAACAACATCCTATATTCTGTCTTCCGAATCCCTACCCACACTCCACCAAAGCAGAATCTTTTATACAGACAATCCTAACTTGTTCCAAAGCATCTAGTGTTTAAATCCACCCCTTAAGACTTAAATAGGTGTATCTTGTTTCTTGTTCTAAGTCTACCTCTATACTTAGGTCTTTCCCAACCAGAAAGTAAGCTCCTTCAAGGTAGGGACTGTGTTACATACATATTGTTTTCTTCCACTTTCTTCCATCTGTAAATAATTTTATTGAAATGAATTCTGTTATGTCACAGACTCTGGAATAGGGTAGCAGAATTATAAACAAAAACAAGAGTGTTGATATACATATAAACAAAAACCACAGGTGGCATTAAGGTGCAACAAGTTGAGTCTGACCTTTAATAAATGAACAACTAAAATTCAGAAATTGTCAGGACATAAAACAAAGATACAGGCTAGGCGCCTGTGGCTCAACAGGCTAAGGCGCCAGCCACATACACCTGAGCTGGCGGGTTCGAATCCAGCCCAGGCCCACCAAACAACAATGACAGCTGCAACCAAAAAATGGCCGGGCGTTGTGGCGGGCGCCTGTAGTCCCAGCTACTTGGGAGGCGGAGGCAAGAGACTCGTTTGAGACCAGGAATTGGAGGTTGCTGTGAGCTGTGATGCCACAGCACTCTATCAAGGGTGACAGCTTGAGGCTCTGTCTAAAAAAAAAAACAAAGATATAAGGTGATGGCTAAAATAAAGGGCTTAAGAATCAGCCTACCTGAAGTTCAAATTCTGATTCTAGCTCAAATCTTGATTCTATCATTTCCTAGAAGTATCCCTGGGCAAGCTACTTAAATTCCATGAGCCTAAATTTCTGCACACACACAAAAGAATAAATCTCCAGAGAATTTCATCAAGGAGAAATACAGTAATATTACAGTGATTCAGAGTATGAATCAGAGGCTTTGTAGTCAAATTGTCTGCAGTTCTAATCCAGGCTTCCCATTTACTAAGCTAACCCCTTGACCCTGAATAAGTTATTTAAGTTCTCTGTGTTCAAAATCTATTAAATGACATTAACAGAATCTACTTCACAGTGCTGTAAAGTTTAAACAAGGTAATATGGATATCTGAAGTAGCTGAATGATATCACTGGTGAAGCCAGTAAATGAATAAGAGACCAATGGCTGAAGTTCCCACCTTCAGTTACTAATCCCCACACTTTTCAGAAGCCTCTAGAAGACTGCAAAAAGCTTGTTTTAGACTCTAGTAACCAGACAAGCGTTATTGGGAGAAGGAAGCAGTAAACTCAAGCAAGAAGGTCTACAAGTTTTCTATTCTTCCACACTCACTGTATTTTACAGTTTGCGGAAAGTAAAGGGAAGAAATTCCTGGTCCATGGCATATTATAAAATCATGATAAATGAAAAAATACTAAGAAACATTTCATTTTAAATTATTTAAAATAATTAAATAATTATTTATAATATAAATTATTATATGAATTATATAGTAATTCATATAATAATTTGCTGCAGCAGATAGGCCTGTTTTCTTTCTTCTTCATTTTTCTGAATAAGACAGGTCCCTACCCTAAAAGGAACTCACAACTTAAATGAAAAGGAGAGATGCAAATAACTATTTAAGAAATTAAAGGAAAAGGTACTTCAGATGAAAAAAATCACTGACAAAAACTGTGTAAAGTATAAGCTCAATATTTTTTTTTTCCAGTTAGAGAAATAGGAAAAGGATGTGGTTTTTATTTTAGATTTTTTTTTTAGGCCATATTAAATTAAGTTTTAAATAAACTAACAAGTTCAACCCTGACAACTTTATCATCATTCCATTCTTTATACTAAAATGTATCCTATCAAGAGCTTATTCCTACTATTAACAGAATCACATAATAATTAAGCCTTCATTTTACTGAAGGTACTAAATAAAATGAAGACACTAACTAAAAAAGGTTAATCAAGGCTCTGAAAGATAACTTTGTTACACCACAAATTTTTTTGACACAAATGATTTTTTCTCTTCTGCATCAAGATTCACTCTCAACCTCACCTTATCTCTTCTCTAACATATCTGTGAGCTTCCCAGTGAATAAAATACTTTACTTAGGTAGGAGAAAGTGGCTCTGTGTCCCAAGTGCCATGCTAGTAAGTTTGTGGTGAAAGACAAGGAAGAGGGTTCAAATCATGTTCCAGAAAACTTTTCTGGTAGATCAAGAATTCTAAACAATCGTCTTGAGCTATGCTTCATCTATCCACATACTTTATGGAAACAAAATCTTATAAATAGAGTTAAAAGAAAATGAAGTGGACAGTGAGGGGAAGGAAAAAAAAATCAAGAGAAATAGCTGCATTCTAGGCTACAGGTTCAAATTTATGAAACTATATGATTAGCAGAGCCACTCTAAGAAAGTCAACTATACTGTATTTAAAAATAATGAACCCCAAATCCTCAAAATAGATCAGCTTTAACTCTATACATGTCATATAGTTACGGTTTTTTAAAGGTTTGCTAAATCGTATTTCCTAAACTGTTAATAACCAATGTTATGTGAAAATCCCAACTGATTTGATCCCACCAGTATGTTACAATGGTAATAATTGTTAACCCTTTGAATATTAATGTACTGTACAGATTGTTGGCACACATTAATATTTACATGCCTTCTTTGCAAAGACCCGTATTTTGTATCCACTCTTTCATTCTCCCACTGCACTATAAATGGTCAGCTTTTTAGGTAAGCACAGAGCTTCAGAAAATAAAGACTACATTTCTCAGCCTCCCTTGTAGGTAGGAGCAGTTCTGATCAGCATTTTAATCAGAGATGTTATGCGGCTTCCAGAAAACTCCCTTAAAGGCCACCCAACAGGTGTATATCTAGCCTGTTTCTAAGAACACAAATGATTGGCCGCCATCATAACCAAGTGAAACTATAAGGTTACAAATGAGCTGGGTCCTTGAAGACTTTGTGGACTAGAACTGTCACAGAAGTGCTGGTCTGCCTGCTTTCTGACTTTTATGTTAGAAATAAAAAGTTCTGCTTTATATAAGTCCCTGTAATTTTATGTCTCTGGTACTTACAAATAAACCTATGTAAGTGACAGTCTTATTCTGCCTTTAGTTATCTATCAATGGGCATATATCCTTCCAGCCATGTTCTTCTATAATCCATACTCCATTATAGCTCAGCTACTTAAATTTTCAACTAAGTAAAATGAGTTAGAAACACTAGCTATAACAAATTGTATTGGAAACAGTAAATGATAAGAAATCAGCTTGGAAAACAATTCATATTATCTTGCATAAGTGAAAGAAAATCAGAATAGGGAAAAGGAAATATTCTTAATGAATCTTCAGCCACCATTGGTAGGTACTATTATTTAATTTATTAATGGAAAACAAAGGCTTGGTATCATCCAATCAGCCAATCACTTACCTGCCCCCACCCCCATTCATTTAGTATTGTGCTGGGCTGAGAAAACACAATTTTGAATAAATAGTCATTCCTTGTTCTAATAGACCTTACACACAAATAAATACCATGTAACAGCAAACCAATAAATTCTAGAAAGAAAAAATTTCTGAAGGGCAAGGAACCATAGGCAGGCCCTTGTGGCTGGAGCAAGGAATTATGAGAGATAGTAGCACATGTAGCTGGAGAATATATAATTTATATTTTCATTAAGTGACTGAAAACTCATTAAAGATTTTCAAGTTAGGCAGTCATGATATCCTTTATGCTTTAAAAAGATTATGTGTGCCCGTGGCTCAGTGAGTAGGGCGCTGGCCCCATGTACCAAAGGTGGCGGGCCAAACCCAGCCCTGGCTAAATTGCAACAAAAAAATAGCCAGGTGTTGTGGCGGGCGCCTGTAGTCCCAGTTACTCAGGAGGCTGAGACAAGAGACTCGCCTAAGCCCAGGAGCTGGAGGTTGCTGTGAGCTGTGAAGCCATAGCACTCTACCAAGGGTGATAAAGTGAGACTCTGTCTCTAAAACAAACAAACAAACAAACAAAAATAGATTATGTGGCTTTAGTGTGAAGAATAGACTAAAGGGGTGTTAACAATGGAAGTCAAAGGACTAGTTAAGAGACTAATCCAATACAGTGATTTGAAGGGGTAATCCAACAGAGTGATTTGAACCAGGACGCTGAATATGTAGGTGGAGAGATAAGAGATATATTTTAGCAATTGGATTTACAGGACCTTCTAATGAAGGAGAGGATGATAATTACAAAGAACTCCCTTTGGACGTTTTTCCATTTCTAAATTTATATAGTGAGGAAAGTGACTTGTATCAACACCTAAAGTTCGTTTCAAGTTCTAAAAGTCTGTTTTAAATCGTAAGCCCGAATGCTTAGTATCTACCCTAATGATTTCAAAATGAAGTCTTAATCTCCAAAGTTGCCTAAATCTAGGTAAATACTAAAAAGTTCATAAAGAATGGTTAGACCTCGTTCAATTCTACTGAGTCCTCTGTGTGGAAATAATCTAAAAACCTTTTGTTAAGGATACCTTATTTTTAAAACATTCACCAAAAATACCATACCACTGATTCAGTAAACATTTCACGTTCCATATTTCTACTATGCACGCCATGCTAAGGAATTACAAAATATCACACTGACCTTATGTAACTTAAACAGGGCACTATATTATACACAAAAATATGTAACTAGTACAATGTAAGGATATATAAGATACTAAAGGCAGTATATACTGAAGGCTTAAATGCTAGGTATAGACTATACTTGCCACTATTTCTGTCATGGCAAAGAGTGTAGCATATAAATTTATTAAAGATACCTCTGGCTACTCTAATAAAATAAAAACAATGTTTTTACAAAACTACCCATAAACTTCATCATTATTTTTTTCTCTTTGGAAAAACTGGAAAGATGGTTTCTTAAAGAAACCAATGGTCTACTATTTAGAACACCTTATATCAAATCTCACTCTAGACTCTATTTTGGAGAAAATGGTAGAAAATTTAAAACTATTATTTATAATACATGAATAACTGTTTAGCTATCCAAAGCTTTTATCTGTATGGTCTAAAAGAGGTGTCCAGTCATTTTTCGCTGCTGCACATTAGAAGAGGAGTTGTCTTAGGCCACACACCAACACTAATGAAAATTGAAGGGGGGGAGGAAAAAAAAAAAGAAAGCAGGTCCGTGCATAATTTTTGTAGTATCTGCCACCACGAATAAGCAAAAAACTCCTCATGTAATTCACTGTGACCTGCAGGTTGGACACTCCTGGTAGAAGAAATACAAAGAAAGCTGTATGCATACATTTAAATTTTCTAGTAACAATTTATTTCTTTAAAAGTAAAACAAAACTGGTAAAATTAATTTTAACATTTTATATAACCCAACATAACCAAAATATTATTTCAACTTTCAATCAATCGTTACCATATGTTACATTTTAAACAAAGTCCTCAAAATTTGTTGTGTATTTCACATTTATAGCATATCTCAACATGAACATTAGATTTTCACTGGAAATAACTCATCTGTATTAGATTTCACAAAATTTTCAGTGTGCCCAAACTGTTCCAATCATACTTGTAAGTTTTCCAGTAACTCAAATATTTTATAAGTTTATGTTCCTTTTCTCTGTCAAGAGTAGGTTGGTTAATTAAAGGTAAGTACCAGAGCTGATAGTGACCATATTTTAGGTTTTTACAGGAATTTTGTAGAGAAAGAATAAATTGAGCAATTGCTAAAGAAGGTTTTTTCGTTTGTTTTTTTAAAGGTTATTTAAAGATTAAGATGAACGTTATGGAAAGCTAATGAACTTGCTTTTGAAAAAGGTCAGACGTAGGAAATAGGAATAACTAATGACAGAAGATCACAAAGATGTCAGAAAAGGGGGTAAGATAACAGTGGAAAAATTATCTTGTGTTATGAACCTTCTTCCTCCGAAATAAGAGGGAAGGGTTGTATGGGTAAGTTAATAGGTGAAAGAGAGCAGACTAAGTCGAAAAAGAATGAGTGATCATGGTGTTTAGAGTAGATAAGAACAAAAAGAAGTGAAGATAGCTTTCAATAGTAAGTTGTAGGATATAGTCACTGGAGTGGTTAGAGTTAAGTAGAGATGACCACTGGTGAGGAGACTGTTAAATAGTTAAGCATGATGTTCAAAATGTCACCCACGAAGAAATGAAATCCCCTGGATGACTTAGACAAATATGATCCAGATGTGGAACTGAAGAGTGAGATTTGACAGATGATAGCAACAATAAACATAATAGAAGTCACCTAGCCAGATGGCATGTGCCTCCAAAGGAAAATTTATATAGACAGACAGACTAGTAACATGCTGATCCCCTCCCCCGATGCCACAACACACATATAGGCATTCCCAAAATATACCCAATGTGAGCAAAGGAACAGCTAACTCTTGAGAAGACCGCTGGTGAAGCATGCATTTATATAATCATATTTCAAGAATAGACTTTCTGAGGAAGTATAGTTATACATAAGAACTTAAATTTAAATCAATCAAGAACTTTAAGTTTAAATCAATATTTAGATGATTATTTTCAGATCTGAGTCTTCAAAGAACTTAATTATTGATATTTCCTTTCAAAAGAGTAAACACACACACACACACACACACACCTTATATAACACAGGGTAGCTTATTAGAATATACCTAAGTCAAAACTAAGAAAAAAGGGGGAAAAAATTAGTCTATTAGCAAGTATTGTATTTAAGCAATATTTTGAATTTTGGCAGGGGAGGGGAACCATTGAGGGTACAAAGAACCAGTTTACACTGCTTACATATGTTATGTAAAGTCCCTCTTATAATTGTCTCTTGTCCCCAAGAGGGTGTCATACACCATGACCCTCCCGCCCCCTTATTCCTTTCCTCTCTCCCTCCCTCATTCCCCCACCATGTATTAGCATCAATTGTCCTCCTATCAGAACTCAGTATAATGGATTCTTGCTTCTCCATTCTTGTGATGATGCTTTACTAAGAATGTGTTTCAACTCCATCCAGGCTAATACAAAAGATGTAAAGTTACCATCTTTTTTTAGTGGCTCAATAGTACTCCATGGTATACATATACCACAGCTTGTTAAACCATTCCTGGATTGGTGGGCAATACACTGCTGGTGGGACTGCAAACTAATACGTTTGTAGAAGAAAGTATGGAGAATCCTCAAAGAACTCAAATTACACCTCCCATTTTATCCTGCAATCCATTATTGGGCATCTACCCAGAAGAAAAAAAAATCATTTTAAGGACATTTGCACTAGACTGTTTATCACAGCTCAGTTTACAACTGCCAAATAGTAATATTTTGTAAAGTTTGATTTTCTTCAACTTTTATTTTGAGAAGTAGTATGAGGGCCAGGCATGGTAGAGTTGTCTTTTTTTTTTAAGTTGTATTACTTTTGAACAAACTATTCAACCTGTCCCTTTGTAGTATAATTCTTTAGTCAGGACTTATGTGATCAGCAGTATATTGGCCCAGGATAAACACATTCTTTAAAATCTAATTATATTATTGTTTCCATTGTTAACTGTCTTTTAGCAACTGTATTAAAGACAACTTAGCCTCCCTCTTACAAATCAGTAGAGTATAAAATTTTTATTTTAAACAAATTGAATTTTTTCCTTTATTTAAAAAAAAGACTAAGGAAGGATTATCTGCAATTCCTGCTAGTTTTTATAATGCAGTGACAATTGTGTAACTATCATATCAAGTTATTGTACTTTAAAAGCTGAAGGGAGAAAATATTCAATTTAAAAATAAGTTGCTATGGTTACACAATGCTTACCTTTGTAAGCAATAATTACATGAGATGTCAAAGGAATTCCCACAGGTACAGTAAGATCAGTATCTGAAGTAAACACTGGTTATTTCACATATAAAGTGAAACAGACTGCATATATCACTTCTGTTTCAAAGTAGCTATCATTTGGGAAACTCTAAACAAAATGATTCATGTCTTTCTGAACCACAGAAGGGTAGAGACAAAACGAACATAACTATTTTAAAATCCAAGTAATGACCCATAGTTTAGAACATTTTTCATATTCTGTCATTCATTTTAACAAAGAGTACTATAATTTTTACACAGCAACTTCTATTGTTGAAAGAAGGAAAGTGTTTCTAATATGTTACAAATGTGGAATTTCTTTTTTGCATAGATATTCATGCCCTTGATAAACTTTAAAAAAAGCCATGCTCATAACTTAATGTTAATTCAGAGAAAAATAATGTCAATCTCTTAAATGTAGTCAATTTTAAATTTTTAAATGTACAGAAGAGGCCCTGTCAGAACTGACAACTAGCCTATTCCTGACTAACTGGGTTGCTAAATCTGCAAACTTTATGTATTAGAGAAATGGTGATAAGACTCAGAATATCCAGTATTGCCAGGATACTTCTGAAACTTGTAACCCAAATAATTCTGATCTTAAAATTATGAGCTCCACCCTTATATCTTAATACGTTTTCCACAAAATATGTACTAGGTTATTAACTATATTTGTTCTTTAATATTAAAGCTATCTTAAATTGAAAATACTTTATAAAGTAACATGTTACATTCAACTGGCTTAAACAATAAAAGGAATATCATCACAGACAGTAAGAATCAAAACAAGGTGGCGTTAGGGTGACTGATTCAGTTACTCAATACTACACCATATATGACCTAGGCTCCTTTCAGCTTTTTCCTGTCAGACTCAACATGAACCTGAGGATAACTTTTCCTTATAGTCACTAGATACTTACCATACCTGATGGCATCATATCAAAACACACATTATTATACAACAGAAGCAGCAGTTTCCTTCTGTGTTTCCCTTTTTAGGTACATGGAAGACTACCAGAAGCTGTACAAGCTGACTTTTCTCTAACATGCAAAAGGCCAGGCTCAGGTCATATCTCTTCCCAAACAAATCAATACTAGGCAAAAAAGTACGATTAGTTTAGAGTACTCAAGATTTCCCAGTTATATGCGATAAAGGTGGACATCCTAATGCTTCATTTTTAGCAACTTAATGTTGAAGAAAAGTATTGGAAAGAAGTAATGCTTCATTTTAGGAACATAATGTTGAAAAGGACTTCAAATAAGATGATAATTTGGTTCTAACCAGCCAATATACTTAAATATACTGGTTTTCTTTTCAACTGTTTTTATCTCTTTTCTGGACAATCTCATGTCAAAATTGATCTCTAAGCCATTCCCCCAAAGTACTCTTTTTCTGAATTCCCCTGTTGGTTAAAAATAACAGCATCACCATAAGCATAGTAGCATTCCCTTAACTTCATCTCCCACTTTAAGTCACCAAGTTCTAATTATTTTTCCTAAAAGCTTCCTGAACACTCTTCACAGTGACCTAATTTAAACCCACTTCAGTTCTCACCTAAACTATCATATCCCCCTCCTAACAAATCTCTCAACTTTTGATTCTTTTCCCTCTAGTTCTATCTATCCTTGTGGCAGACATAGGTTCTTTCACAAGAATCCCTTCCTTTAAGGAGTGCTTCTGGTCCATAGACTTACAAACAACCTGGGCCTGGCCAGAGTACCACACGCCCTGTGTAAAAATGAGTACATCACTGCAACCAGACAAAATCATCCTCAGGACTTCACTTCCTGCTGAGGCTATCAGGAAAAACACTCTTTTCTTTTGGGACTGTGAATAAGGACAGAACCCTAGTATACGAAACCGCCTGCAGGAGAAAATTAAAGATACTTTTTTTAAAGGGTGGGAGGATGAGAAATACATTATCACCAAGTCTTAACCGTTCCCCGTGATTGGCCATTAAATTTCCTTTTGTGTTTGAGACAGCTTGAGTTGAATTTCCGTCACTGGTAACTAACAGTGCCAATTAACAGTTCTCTAACTTTTCCAAATTGTAGATAAAATGTTGTGTGTATACTTTTACTTAATCAACTAAAGTTTATTAAAGTACACTATACTAAAGACTTCTACTAGTATTTTTCACATATTATCAATGTGAACTAGACCAAGCCATTTCATGTAGCTGTGTCCTTGTATATTCTATTCCCTCTGTGTAGAATACTTCTCTCTTACTTCCTTATTCACAAAATATACAATAGGGTGGCATAAAATAAGGTGAAAAATTAAACAGCCAAATCCTGAAGGGTCTTGAATGACAGACACAAAGTATATACACTTAAACTTATGGAAATTTAAGCCAAAAAATGAAGAAATTAGACATTTTAGAGGACTCACTATGGATGCAGCAAGAAGAGTGACCTAAAAATGAGGTGATCCTAAAGGCAGAGAAAACAATCAGTAGGCTATTGCAATAGTCTAAGCCATAGATCATTTGGGATGGTGAAAGGAGCTGAGACAACTCCTCTAGGAAAAAAATCAAATTTGCCAATAGCTATCAATAGCACTGATAAGCCTTTCAAACTCTTTCAGAATTTCCACTTGCAAGCATATAATATGAGGCCTAAAAGGATTTATTTATCAAGATTTTACTGAAGCATCACTTATAGCAAAAGAATGAAAACTTAAATGCTGAACAAAAGAATGATTTATAATATAGTACACCTGGTATAGTGAAATTGTATCCAATATTTAGAAACCAAATTTTTAAAGAGTTTCTAAAAACATAGGATAATATTCATAAAAAATGTTACATAGAACACAAAACTACAATATATGCAAAATAAACTTAATTATGTTAAATAAAGGGTTTTAAATTTTTTTTTTTTTTTTTTGAGACAGAGCCTCAAGCTGTCACCCTGGATAGAGTGCCGTGGCATCACAGCTCACAGCAAACTCCAATTCCTGGGCTCAAGCAAGTCTCCTACCTCCGCCTCCCAGGTAGCTGGGACCACAGGCGCCTGCCACAATGCCCAGCCATTTTTTTTTGGTTGCAGCCATCGTTGTTTGGCTGACCCGAGCTGGATTTGAACCCGCCAGCTCAGGTGTACATAGCTGGTGCCTTAGCCCGTTGAGCCACAGGCGCCGAGTCTTTTTTTTTTTGAGACAGAGTCTCTGTTGCCCTTGCAAGAATGCCAGTGACATCATAGCTCACTGCAACCTCAAACTCTTGGGCTCAAGCAACCCTCTTGCCTCAGCCTCCCAGATAGTTGGGACTACAGGCATCTGCCACAATGCCCAGCTAGTGTTTCTATTTTTTAGTAGAGATAGGGGTCTCACTCTTGGTCAGGATAGTCTTGAACTCATGAACTCATGAACTCAACAATCCACTGGCCTCAGCCTCCCAGAGTGCTAGGATTATAGGCATGAGCCACCGCACCTGGCCAATTCATTGAATCTTTTTTTTTTTTTTTGAGACAGAGCCTCAAGCTGTCACCCTGGATAGAGTGCTGTGGCATCACAGCTCATAGCAACCTCCAATTCCTAGGCTCAAGCGAGTCTCCTGCCTTCGCCTCTCAAGTAGCTGGGACTACAGGCGCCCACCACAACGCCTGGCGTGTTTTGGTTGTAGCCATCATTGTTGTTTGGCAGGCCTGGGCTGAATTCAAACCCTCCAGCTCAGTTGTATGTGGCTGGTGCCTTAGCTGCTTGAGCCACAGGCACTGAGCCAATTCATTGAATCTTTATTGAGCCTCTCTGATACACAAGGCATAGTAGTTCTTGCCTTTAAGGGATACGCAGCCTGTGGATTTACATATGTGAATACTTCACATACAAAACAAAATTGACAATCCACTATATACAAATTGCATGTAGAGGAAGACTATTCTGATCTTAAGAAAGGTCTTGGGGCTTTAGCAGGGCTTTGTAGTATGAAGGTCATAAGAGAAGACAGGACCTTCCAGGTCAAAGGAATGATCTGCACAAAGGACACTTTGGTGTGCCGGTGACTGCCACATTCAGAATGCTGCTAATAATCTGGTATGTGTAGAGCATGAGTTAGCAATTTTTTTTCTGTAAAGGGACAGATAGTAAATATTTTAGGGTTTATTTTGCTGTACGGGTAAGTCTCTGGCAACTATATAACTACTCAGCTTTGCTGCTGTAGTGTGAGAATAGCCATAGAAGATATATAAACTAATGGGCATGACTGTGTTCAAGTAAAATTTTATTTATTAAAACAGGCAGCCATGGCTTAGCGCCTGTGGCTCAATGAGCTAAGTACACCTGAGCTGGCGGGTTCGAATCCAGCCCGGGGCCGCCAAACAATAATGACAGTTGCAACCAAAAAATGGCCAGGCATTATGGCGGGTGCCTGTAGTCTCAGCTACTTGGGAGGCAGAGGTAGGAGACTCGCTTGAGCCCAGGAATTGGAGGTTACTGTGAGCAGGAGACTCGCTTGAGCCCAGGAATTGGAGGTTACTGTGAGCCACGGCACTCTGTCCAGGGTGACAGCTTGAGGCTCTGTCTCAAAAAAAAAAAAACAACAAACCAAAAAACAGGCAGCCAGTTGTATTTGGCCCAAGGGCCACAGTTTGCCCAGTCTTGTCTGGAGGAAAGAGAGTGTGTACCTGTGTACACGTGTGTGCGTGTGTGTATTGTGGGTGTAGGAGAGTGTGGTAGTAGTAGGTAGCAGGAGTTGAAGCTGGAAAGGCAGAGTAAGAAATCTGTGAAAACCAGGCTACTGGGCTGGGCATGGTGGTTCACGCCTGTAATCCTAACACTATGAGGTTGAGGAGGGTGGATTGCTTGAGCTTAGGAATTCTGAGCAAGAATAAGACCCTGTCTCTAAAAATGAGCTGGACGTAGTGGTGGGTGCCTGTAATCTCAGCTACTGGGGAGGCTGAGGCAGGAGGATCACTTGAGCCCAAGAGTTTGAGGTTGCTGTGAGCTATGACGCCATAGCACTCTACCGAGGCCAGCTAATAAATAAGGCTTCGCACCTGTGGCTCAAGTGGCTAAGCCACACTTGACTACACTTGACCACACTTGGCTACACTTGAGCTGTCGGGTTCAAATCCAGCTCGGGCCTGCCAAACAACAATGACAGCTGTAATAAAAAAAAAAAATAGCCAGGGGCTGTGGTGGGTACCTGTAGTCCCAGCTATTTGGGAGGCAGAGGCAGGAGAATCGCTTGAGCCCAGGAGTTGGAGGTTGCTGTGAGCTGTGATGCTACAGCACTCTACCCAGGGGGACAGCTTGAGACTCTGTCTCAAAATAAATAAATAAATAACCCAGTCGGCTCTGCGCCTGTGGCTCAGTGGGCTAAGGCACCAGCCACGTACACCTGAGCCGGCGGGTTCAAATCCAGCCCAGGTCCACCAAACAACAATGACGGCTGCAACCAAAAAATGGCCGGGCGTTGTGGTGGGCGCCTGAGTCCCAGCTACTTGGGAGGCGGAGGTAGGAGACTCGCCTGAGCCCAGGAATTGGAGCTCAAACCCGAGAGGCTGAGGTGAGTGGATTGCTTGGAGTGCTAGGATTACAGGCGTGAGCCACCGTGCCTGGCCCATAAAGGATTTTTTTGAGCAGAAGAATAATGTTATCATAGTTGTAGATTAGGAAAATAACTCTGGCAACAGTGTGGCAAGTAGTTTAAACTGAAGGCTGAGGGACCAATTAGAAGGTTATTTCGATAGGCTTGGTGCCTGTAGCTTCGCGGCTAGGGTGTCATCTGCATACACTAGAGCTAGCGTGTTCGAAACCAGGCCAGGCCTGCTAAACAACAATGACAACTACAGCCAAAAAAAAGAAAAAATAGCGGGCATTGTGGCAGGCCCCTGTAGTCCCAGCTACTTGGGAGCCTGAGGCAAGAGAATTGCTTAAGCCCAAGAGTTTGAGGTTGCTGTGAGCTGTGACTCCACAGCACTCTACCAAGGGCAACATAGTGAGACTCTGTCACAAAAAAAAAAAAAAAAAGGTTATTTCAAAAGATGAAGCAAGCCATGATAAGGAATTAGTTTTCTTATCTGTAAAATGGGAATAATACTCCTTGTTTTAGCCATTTTATTATGTTATTATAAGGCTCCAGTAAGAAAGTGAATGTACTTTTTTTTTTTTTTTGAGACAGAGCCTCAAGCTGTCATCCTGGTGTGGTATCACAGCTCACAGCAACCTCCAATTCCTGGGCTCAAGCGAGTCTCCTGCCTCCTCCTCCCAAGTAGCTGGGACTACAAGCGCCCGCCACAATGCCTGGCCATTTTTTGGTCGCAGCTGTCTTTGTTGTTTGGCAGGCCCAGGCTGGATTCGAACCCACCAGCTCAGGTGTACACCTTAGCCCATTGAGCCACAGGTGCCGAGCCAAAAGTGAATGTACTTTTTTGTTTTTGGTTGCAGCCATCATTGTTGTTTGGCAGGCCCGGACTGGATTTGAACTCACCAGCTCAGGTGTACGTGGCTGGCGCCTTAGCCTGTTGAGCCACAGGCGCTGTTGAGCCGCAGGCGCCGAGCCCAAAAGTGAATGTACTTTGACACCATAAATGTCACAAGATATAAGTGAACTGTAGCTTATAATAATTCTGAGTAGTGATGGTAATTTTTATGTTGCAGGAGGGAATTCCTTGGAGGTATAGTACATTGAGTCATCTCCCTGGCTATTGTTCTCAGTAGCTTTGGAATGAACCCCTCATGCTATCTTGTGCAAGAACGTGGGCTAGACTGATACTTAAAAGCTGACTTCAGTAGGGTCCACTGCTTTTTGATTTTTTTCTTTTAGAGTTACCCTTCCTTTAGGTGGGAAAAAATCTTGGAAACTAGGGAAAGAAACTACTGGAAAAAGAGTTTGCTGGTAGTTTGTTATAAAAATTCCTGGGTTCTCCTGGGAGTATATGTCTAAACTGTGTTGCTAAAGCTGTCACTCTTTCTTCTTCAGGGGATGTTGGAAATTATTATTATGGACAAGGCCACCCAATGAAGCCTCACCGAATCCGCATGACTCACAATTTGCTACTTAACTATGGTCTCTACCGAAAGATGGAAATCTATGTGAGTTATTGGAGTGCTACTGCTCCTTAACCTCATCAATTCTGATTCCCCATCTCATCTCATCTCATTTTCTCAACTACTCATTCATTCATTCATCAAACGTGTTGTATTGCTGTTATGTGGTAGACACAGCAAAGGACAAAGATTCTGTTTTTAAGGTATTCACTCCAGTGCTGGAGACCCACATGTAAGTGAATAAATTATAGTGTGTACATTAAATAATTAAAAAATGTACAAGGCCAGGCACAGTGGCCTTGAATGGTTGAGGTTAGCAGATTGCTTGAGGTCAGGAGTTTGAGACCAACCTGAGCAAGAGTGAGATACCATCTTTGCTAAAAACAAAAAATTAGTTGGAAAAAAAAAAATTAGTTGGGTGTAGTGGTTTGTGCCTATAGTCCCAGCTACTCAGGAGGTCGAAGCAGGAGGATCGATTAGGCCAAGGAGTTTGAGGTTGCAGTGAGATTTGATGATAACACTGCACTCTATCCCAAGCAACAGAATGAGACCCTGTCTCAAAACAAATAAACAAACAAAAAATGTACAAGATTTCAGCATCTGGCTTGGTGCCTGTAGCACAGTGGTTACAGTGCCAGCCACATACACCAAGGGTGGTGGGTTTGAACCTAGTTGGGGCCAGCTAAACAACAATGACAATTGTAATAAAAAATAGCTGGGTATTTAAAAACATAAAAAAACACCTATAGTCCCAGCTGCTTGGGAGGCTGAGGCAAGAGAATCGCCTAAGCTCAGGAGTCGGTGGTTGCTGTGAGCTGTGATGCTATGGCACTCTACTGAGGGCAACAAAGTGAGACTCTATCTCAAAAATAAATAAATAAATAAATAAATAAAGATTTCAGCATCTTCTGCTTGAAAAAAGATGGTATAAGACACAGAGATAATGAAGAGTGAAGGAAGAAGGGAGCCTTGGAGTGTTTTCTAGAGATGGTATCATAGCAGGGTTTTTTTGGTTTGTTTTTGAGACTAAGTCTCACTCTGTCACCCTGGTTAGAGTGCCATGGCGTTACACCTCACAGCAATCTCAAACTCTTGGGCTTGAGCAGTCCCCTTGCCTCAGCCTCCCAAATAGCTGCAACTATATGTGTGTGCCTCAACACTCAGTTAGTTTTTTTTTTTTGTTTTTTTTTTTATAGAGACAGAGTTTCACTTTATCGCCCTCAGTAGAGTGCTGTGGCGTCACACATTTCATAGCAACCTCCAGCTCCTGGGCTTAGGCGATTCTCTTGCCTCAACCTCCCAAGCAGCTGGAACTACCTGTACCCACCACAATGCATAGCTATTTTTTTTGTTGTTGCAGTTTGGCTGGGGCTGGATTTGAACCCTCCATCCTTGGTATATGGGGTTGGCGCCCTACTCACTAAGCCACAGTTGCCACCCAACACCCAGCTAGTTTTTCTGGTTTTTAAATTTTTTTATTTTTTTGAGACAGTCTCACTTTGTTGCTCCTGGTAGAATGCGGTGGTGTCATAGCTCACAGCAGCCTTAAACTCTGGGGCTCAAGCAATTCTCTTGCAGCTAGGACTACAGGCACCTGTCACAATGCCTGGCTATTTTCTTTTTTTTTTTTTTTTTTTTTTGAGACAGAGCCTCAAGCTGTCACCCTGGTAGAATGCTATGACATCACAGCTCACAGCAACCTCCAATTCCTGGGCTCAAGCGAGTCTCTTGCCTCCGCCTCCCAAGTAGCTGGGACTACAAGCGCCCGCCACCAAAACCTGGCCATTTTTTGGTTGCAGCCGTCATTGTTGTTTGGTGGGCCCGGGCTGGATTTGAACCCGCCAGCTCAGGTGTACGTGGCTGGTGCCTTAGCCCGTTGAGCCACAGGTGCCTAGCCTGCTTAAATATTTAAATAAGGCAAAACAAAAATTTAATTAGGCAATGAGATTTATATTTCTTTTCTTTCTTTTTTTTTTTTTTT
>CAUYON010025548.1:0-21176 GCA_963573935.1 Arctocebus calabarensis | reverse complement strand
CCAGCTACTTGGGAGGCAGAGGCAAGAGACTCGCTTGAGCCCAGGAATTGGAGGTTGCTATGAGCTGTGATGCCATGGCACTCTATCCAGGGTGACAGCTTGAGGCTCTGTCTCAAAAAAAAAAAAAAAAAAAAAAATTAATTTGATCTTATTGGATCTTTATTTGTAGAAGTATTAGGATCACTTTTTTTTTTTTGTAGAGACAGAGTCTCACTTTATCGCCCTCGGTAGAGTGCCGTGGCGTCACACAGCTCACAGCAACCTCCAACTCCTGGGCTGTGGTGATTCTCTTGCCTCAGCCTCCCGAGTAGCTGAGACTACAGGCACCCACCACACACCCAGTTAGTTTTTTGTTTTTTTTGCAGTTCGACTGAGGCCAGATTTGAACCTGCCACCTTTGGTATATGGGGCTTGTTGCGTGACCTCAGACGCGAAGGGCTGCAGCTTTGCCTCAGGTGTAAATTTGCACGGTAATGTTAAGAAGGGCGCAAGAAGCAGGCTACAAGCTCTGTTGTGGCATGTAGCAAATTAACTTTATTTCTGACCACCTTATATACATTGGCAGTCACGTGCACACTTAATCTATGATTTACAACATTCGCCATTATCTAACTTCCTCTATCTAATTCTAAACCTAAGTGGCAGACATCACAGTCTGCAAACCAGCAGAGTGCTCTTTTACCTTAACTCCTTGTAAATGAGCCTCAGCTTTTGTGTAAGAAATCTACATACAAATAAGAGAGACAGAGCTACAGGTGAACTGCTTTCTGAAACTCCTCGTGTGCTCACCAAGTTAACCTTAAATGGGTTTATGACTTTGTTTCTCCACACTGCTGAGGTCTTTAGGCTTTTGACAAAATGTTTTACATTTTGAACCCTGACTCCAGGCAAGAAGCTTTTCAGCTTCTTACTCCTTGGAACCAAAGGCTGCAAAAACTTCCCATGTCTCCGGATGACCAGAAAACAGTCTTTGTGTTTGCCTCAGGGTAGCCCAAACATGTTGCTTTTTCTGTGAAGGCAAAAGCCAATTTAACCCATTAGTGGCTCACTCGAATGAGATGTACATGAGACATACATGTGGGGATTTCTAACCCCACAGGGCTAGCGCCCTACTCGCTGAGCCACAGGCACCACCCAGTATTAGGATCACTTTGTCATAAGAACTTTATTAGGATTTTAATTGGAATTACACTAGTTGGTATAGATTAATTTTAGGAGATCTGTATGTACATTTTTAAGTCTAGTTCTCCTATCAATTATGCGATGAATTCATTAGCATTTTGCAGATAGGAACTTGAAGTACAAAGAGGTACCTGTCTTTGCTTAAGGTTTCCCAACTGATGTACTGCCGAGGTGGGATTAGAAACCAGGTCTTTCTGATTCTGTATTCTTTTTTGGTCATTTAAGTGAGCTGTGACATTGCTTTTGAGATAGGGCAGACCTGTTTGTAAATCAAAGAAGCAGCCCCTGCTAAAAAGAACATTAAGATTAGATGAGAGAGAAAGAAAAAGAGAAAGAGGGAGAGAGAGAAGAAAGAAAAGAGACAAAGAAGGAATGGTATACAAGAGAAGAGGATGTAGATTTAAGAGACAGTTATGGAGAAGGGAATATTTTGCAAGAAATTAAAGGAGATAGAAGCAGACCATTGGGATGAAGGGAGATTTTTGAAAAAGAAGATATATAAAAAGTAGCTTATCTTACTGGAAGGTTTTTATAAAGGTATAGCTTTCTGATTTGAAAGTCCAACTTTGAGGTATATGCTCGTGAAACACAAGGGATTAATTAGGGCAGATGCTCTTAAATTTGTTTAGCTGGAAAGATCTAATACCTGAAATTTTTAGTATGCTTTGTGGAATATTAGGAAATACTATTGGCTGAGCACTGTGGCTTACACCTGTAATCTTAGCACTCTGGGAGACCAAGGTGGGTGGATTGCTTGAGCTTAGGAGTACAAGACCAACCTGAGCCAGAGCAAGACTTTGTCTCTAAAAATAGCTGGGCGCTGTGGTGGGTTTTGTAGTCCCAGCTGTTTGGGAGGCTGAGGCAAGAGAATTGCTTAAGTCCAAGAGTTTGAGGTTGCTGTGAGCTGTTACACCATGGTAGCTACCGAGGGTGACAAAGTGAGACTCTGTCTAAAAAAGAAACAAGAAATATTGTTATGATAGATTTAAAGTAACAGAGTCTTCCATTTTTATATTAGTAGCTTTAAATTTAGGAAGAATCAGTGATAAACTTCAAAGGTTTGAGAAAAAATTATGAAGGGAAAGTTAAAAGTTGAACAAATTCTTTTTTTTTTTTGAGACATAGGCTCAAGCTGTCACCCTGGATAGAGTGCTGTAGCATCACAGCTCACAGCAACCTCCAATTCCTGGGCTCAAGTGAGTCTTCTGCCTCCGCCTCCCAAGTAGCTGCAACTACAGGCGCCCAGCACAATGCCTGGCCATTTTTTGGTTGCAGCCGTCATTGTTTGGCGGTCCCGGGCTGGATTCGAACCAGCCAGCTCAGGTGTACGTAGCTGGTGCCTTAGCCCGCTGAGCCACAGGCGCTGAGCCATGAACAAATTCTTATCATTAACTTAAAATTTTTAGTGAATGAGTCAAGACTACCAATATTTGCATTTTTTGGTCATATATCTGTCATTTTCTAATTGACATATGAAATCATCTGTCTTAGATCATTATCTGCTCCTATAACAGAATACCACAGACTAGGTAATTATTTATAAGGAAGTTTATTTGGGGCTCAGTACCCATAGCACAATGGTTAAGGCGCTGGCCACATATATCGAGGCTGGCAGGTTCAAACCTGGCCTGGGCCTGCTAAATAACAATGACAGTTGCAACAGCAAAATAGCTGGGCGTTGTGGTAGGTTCCTGTAGTCCCAGCTACTTGGGAGGCTGAGGCAAGAGAATTACTTAAGCACAAGAGTCTGAGGTTTCTGTGAGCTGTGACACCATGGCACTGTACCGAGGGCAACATAGTTGAGACTCTGTCTCAAAGAAAAAAAAAAGTTTATTTGCCTCACAGTTCTGGAGGCTGGAAAGTTCAAGAGTGTGGTGCTGGCATCTGATGAGGACCTTTTAGCTGTGTTATCCCAAGGCCGAAGGGCAAATTAACATAGGGGAAAGGGAAGGATGAGAGAGAGGAGAGATATGGGTTGAATTGAACCTATTATCAGAAGCCTAATTTATTTATTTATTTGTTTTGAGACAGTGTCTCACTACGTTGCCTTTGGTAGAGTGCTCTGGTGTTATAGCTTACAGCAAACTCAAACTGTTGGGCTCAAGTGATCCTTTTGCCTCAGTTTTTCTTTTTTAGTAGAGGCGGGGTCTCATTCTTACCCAGAATGGTCTCAAACTCATGAGCTCAAGTGATCCTCCTGCCTTGGCCTTCCAGAGTGCTCCCAGATTACAGGTTGTGAGCTACCTTGCTCAGCCTCCATAGTCTGGTTTAACGACCTTAATTTATTAATGAGGGCCAAGCCCTCCTGACCCAATCATCTTTTAAAGACTCCCATCTCCCAATACCATTACAATGGCAAATAAATTTCAACATGGGTTTTGGCAGTTCATTCAAATCTAAGAAATTCTTAACATGAACTCTATGGTATGACTTGAAAACATGTTTTCTTTCTACTTTTGTAGCTTATTTCACATCTACAAGTTAGCTCCTTGTTTTCAATGTGACTTTAATGTTTTTCCATTTTTGTTTTTTATCATTCTATAAATATTTGTAGTAAGCCAAGAATATTATTCAGATTTCTCCACTAGATGTTGGAGAGATTAGTCCACCCATCTGTGTGTCCACATCAGTGATACTTAACGGAGATTCAAATTATTAACTTGGTGATCTTGGATATGCACAATTTCTTAGTCTTAGTTTCTCCATATGTAGAAGATAACATAATTCCTCTAAAGATATTGCTCGGCTTAAGTGAGATAATGTATATAAAGCATTTAGCACTCCGCCTGACGAGTAAATGATGGACATTGTTGTTAACAGTTATAAAAGTTATAATTATTGCTGCTTAGGTAAAGAGTCTGAAGGTCCTGTAGGATTTGACAATTGGGATACCTGACTTCTATGAGAAAAGGGTTAATTACATGATGGGTTAAGAAGGCAGAATTAGTCATTGCAGACAGAAAGTACAGACAGTCCCAGGGTTATGAATGAGATAGGTTCTATAGATTTGTTCTTAAGTTGAATTTGTATGTAATTTGGAGAGGTACATTTACCTATTACCTGAATAGCCTCCATTTATGTGAGTCATATGTCAGTCGGATGTTTGTAACTAGAGGACTGCCTGTTTTTTTTAAAGAATTCCTTAAGGGCAGTAACTGTTTTCCTTCCTTTAGCTTCCCTAGCTTTTGGCATGGTCCTTGGCATATAGTCAGCTCTCAAATATACTTTTTTTATTTTGAGTCTCACTATGCCATCCTCAGAAGAATGCTGTAGCATCACAGCTCACAGCAACCTCAAACTCTGGGGCTATCGTGATTCTCTTGCCTCAGCCTCCCAGGTAGCTGGGACTATAGGCGCCTGCTACAACGCCCGGATATATATATATATTTTTAAATTGTAATTGTCATTGTTTGGCAGGCCAGAGCCAGGTTCGAACCTGCCAGGCCTGTTATATGTGGCAGGTGCCCTAGCCTCTGAGCGACAGGCGCCGAGCCTCAAATATACTATTTGAACAGAAACCATTTAGGTACTTTGGTGTTTTTCTCCCTCTCTCAAAAAATGTGTCATTTAATCATTCATCAGTCAGTAATCAGTTCTAGTTTTGGATGCCCCTGGCTGTCAGTCACTAACATACTTATAGTTTCAGCTACTTTTGTAGCTCAGTGGTTATGGTACTGGCCACATACACCAGGGCTGGCGGTTTCGAACCCAGCCCGGGCCAGCTAAACAACAATGACAACTGCAGCAAAAAAATAGCCGGGAGTTGTTGTGGGCACTTGTAGTCTCAGTTACTTGGGAGGCTGAGACTAGAGAATCGCTTAAGCCCAAGAATTAGAGGTTGCTATGAGCTGTGATGCTAGGGCACTCTACCAAGGACAACCTAGTAAGACTCTGTCTCCAGAAATGAACAAACAAAAAAAGACCCCTTTGTTACTATTTCTTCACTGAAGCTTCACAGGGTGTGGGAAACACCCTAAGGTTAGTGTTGGGTCCCAGAGGAAGACTTTTAGGGGAGATTTGCTTCCTTTCTACTGGCAAACCTTAAGAATGCTGAGACATAAATTTGAGCCATGTAAATATAGTTTCTTTTAAGAGTTAGGACCCTGCACCCTTTTTCCCTAATAGCAGTTAAAGTTTCTACTCGGAGAGGGAGAATTGATGCAGGACATTTGGCACCCTAGCCAGCTCAGTGGAGCTAGTGGACCTGCCTTCTCCTCAGTGGCAGTGTTGGTGCTGCAGCAGCCAGCTGAAGAACCAGCGGGCTGGATGACAGGCAAGGAGGGGGACCTCCAACCCCCACCGGAGGCTCTAATAGCCAAAAAGGCCGGACAACTGCCGAGGAGACACCTGTGACTTGGTGTCTCCTTCACTTTACACTTAGGACTAAATGTGGAACCCCCATTTCCTATGCCTAGGTCAATTTCATAGGCCTCTCAATTCCATGAATGGACTGTGTGTGATACATTCATTCACCTTGCCCAGAGGAAGGGACTGGGACTGTGTTCATTCGTTTCCTGGCCAAGGAACCCATACACCTATTTAAACCCCAAGACTAAAACCCTAAAGGGGGAGATGGGGAAAGACTGGGAGAGAAAGGGGGAGAGCTTTTCTCTCCCTATTTGAGTTCTCTCTCTACCAGGAGCTTTAGTGTTTTCTGTATTCTTTTCTGTAAATAAATTGTCTTACAACTGGGGAGAAAAAAAAAAAAAGAGTTAGGACCCTGGAGTCGTACTACCTGGGCTTAATTTCCAGCTCTGCTTCTTACTAATATGTGACTTTGGCAAATTACTTACTCTCTCCATGCTTTAATTTCTTCATCTGTAAAATAGGGGTAAATGGATTTTATATATATATATATATATTTTTTTTTTTTTGTTTGTTTGTTTGTTTGGGTTTTTTTTTGCAGTTTTTGGCCGGGGTCAGGTTTGAACCTACCACCTATGGTATATGGGGCCGGTGCCCTACTCCTTTGAGCCATAAGTGTCACCCATAATATATTTTCTTTATAGGGTTGTTAGGATTAATGAGATTACCTTCCTTTTCTCCTTCCCTTCATTCTTTTCTTCCAGTGCATGTATCTACTCAGTACATGTTAGTTGTTATCATTAAGTGCCTTTCCCTTTTGTATGTGGTAGGCCTAGGAATTTAGAGGTGAATAAATAAAATCCCTAGTGTCTGAGAACTAATAAAATGAAAGGGGGAGCAAATGAAGACTTGGAGTGGTGGTGCCTTATGTGAGATAAGAGAGAGGGAGGCAATTGTGCTCTGTGTTCAGACTGACTGGAGAAAGGTCAGGAAGGTTAAGGCAGGAAGAAGTGACTGAAGTAGGTATTTAAGGTTACATTCAGATTTCCGAAGGGAAAGTTTGATAGGTAAGGATTTCTAAAGGTTAGTACTGCCTGGGAAACTTGGAGGGAAAAAATGCTTATTTTTGATTTTGACTCCCAGTCTATTGAATCTTTGGGGGCTGGAAAGAAAAGGAAAAGGAAATCAGATGTGGAGTGGAACCATGGGAAGGTGCTGGCTGTTATGCTCAGTGTTTGTTTTTAAAGTTTTTCAGGGTTTTCTGATGTAGATAACTTGGTATTTGGAAATTATTGCCAAGTTAATTTCAAGTAGGAATTAAAAATTTTGATTTTTTTGAAACTAAAGTGAATACCTTCCTATTTAATGTATTGACTAGATTTTATTATTCATAAGTATTTTATTATTTATATGATATTTTTATTATATGATTAATAAATATTTTAATTATTTCTATGGTTAATGTAAACTTTTAGATTACATTTCATTATTAATTTAAAACCTGATACTTTATAAATAGAAGATCATTCTTTATTATATTAATATATTCAGACCTGTACTTTTTTTTTTTTTTTTTTTGTAGAGACAGTCTCACTTTATCGCCCTCGGCAGATTGCTGTGGCGTCACAGCTCACAGCAACCTCCAACTCCTGGGCTTAAGCGATTTTCTTGCCTCAGCTTCCCGAGTAGCTGGGACTACAGGCTTCCACCACAAAGCCTGGCTATTTTTCTGTTTTGCAGTTCCGCTGAGGCTGGGTTTGAACCCGCCACCTTTGGTATATGGGGCCGGCACCTTACTTGATGAGCCACAGGTGCCGCCCTCAGACCTGTACTTTTCAGTGGATTAATTTAGAAACAATTTTGTTTGTGGACATAACTAGCTTGTTAAATTGCATAATGTACATATGTTGTGCTTTTCAAGGATGAAGAGATGATAGAATGTATGATTCAGAAATTACCTGGGTAATCCATAGTTAATTTTTATTTGTAGCAGTATAACATGGGTAGTGTTTACTAATATGCTACGTACGCAGAGGCCATAATGTCAGGAGACATTAATGATGAGATGTCTTATAAAAACACAAACTTATCTTGCTCAACTATGGAAAGTGGTAGGAATAAAGAATTTGAAAATGGAAGGATAGAAATATTCACTTTCTGGATATAGACACCATTCACAGTATTTCATTAGTAAAGACTTTCATAAAAAATATTAAAGAATTTAGCAGAATTAAATGTTAAATTTAATGTAAGCAGAATTAACATTTAATTCTGCTAACTTTAATGGCAATATTTTCATTTTTATCTAGAGAACTGTAGAGGGTGCTGTATCACTACAGATTATAGTCTAAATTAGCTTTAGCTAGCTCTAAGCATTCTCTTAAGTCAGAGTTTCATAGGAGTTCATTTTTCTTGGGTGTAAATCTTTTTTTTTTTTTTTAAATAATTTTGATTGAGATTAGAGTGACTAATGTTACATAAAAATTGAACTTGATTGTACCATTTTTCATCTTCCAGATTCTTTGATACAGTTGAAATTATGATTTGCTCTCTTTATATGGGTTTGAATAATAAAGGTTTATTTTTCCACCATCTATCACTACCTACCCTCTTTTCCCAAATTAAGATTTTATAAGTCTTAGTAAGTCAAAAGATAACCAAACCATATAACAGTAATATTTATTTTAGATAGGTCTTGGTCCAAAGAGTATTATCTTTAGAAAAAGTTTGGTAGACTTTAGAAGTTGTTTTTGTTAAGATAAAAATCTGACTTTTTTGGCTGATTAATTTATTCAAAGAAGAGTTCTAGAAATTCTAAAACTTTTAATTGTTCCCTAATTTTTCTGGTTTAATGATGATTTGGAAAACTTAAGGTAGAATTATTTGATCCTCTCTCAAGGTTGCTTTTAGAAATTGGTTTTAGTAATTTAGATTCAGTTTCCCCAGTACTGAAGAATTGTGGAATTATTTGAACTAATTTAGGTTAGACTGAGTAGTATGTCTTGAAATAAAAGGTACTGAGAAGTTATGTTTTAAAAAATACAAAAAAAGGGCTTGGTGCCTGTGACTCAAGCGGGTAAGGCACCAGCCACGTACACCGGAGCTGGCAGATTCGAATCCAGCCCAGGCCCGCCAAACAACAATGACAGCTGCAACCAAAAAATGGCCGGGCCTTGTGGTGGGCGCCTGTAGTCGCAGCTACTTGGGGGGCAGAGGCAGGAGACTCGCTTGAGCCCATGAATTGGAGGGTGCTGTGAGCTGTGAAGCTATGGCATTCTATCCAGGGTGACAGCTTGAGGCTCTGTCTCAAAAAAAAAAAAAAGTACAAAAAAAGGATAGATAAGTATCTGTTTTTCTAAAATACAGGCAACTTTAAAGGCTTTTGACCCCAGCCGTGCCAGGAATTTCTTCCTTTTTCCTGAAACTAAATTTTAAATATTTATTATCACGTTTTATACTGTAGTTCCTTAACAAAATTAAGCAATAATTTTTCCGTTATATCCCCAAAGCGGAAGTCTTTTCTCCCATTGCTGGGGGGGGAAAGGATTGCTTTTATAAAAGCTTTCTCATTAAAAGAGTGTACTCTCTTTTTGTTTTTAACTCTCAAGGCACCACCTTCCATGGTCAATAATGAGCAACGCCAGCATGCAGAGCACATATTCTTATCATTTAGGAAATCAAAATCACCATTTGCAGTTTGTAAGCATATTTTGGGTAAGTATTCACTTTAAAAATCTTTTGGCATAATCAGATCTGGTTTTTCTGTCTTGAACATAACCCATTTTAAATTCCTTTAAAAATAAACAGATTTATACAGTAAAAATTTTTTATTAATAATCATTCTAATGCAGTGGTTTTAAAGATATTCCAGACAGGAAATTTTGTTTTTAGTTTGGATTTTTCCCCCTAGATATAGTGTTGAATAATTTGTTTTTTCATTGACTATAACATGAAGGCTGTTAATGGTGGGGGAAAAATTTAATGTTTTTTCAGTCATCTTTGAATATTATTTAATGTAGGAAATGTATTATAGTATCTGTTATCTTAGTGTTAATTTTAAAATTAAGGTTATTTTTGAACGTTTGTACATTTTCTTTCTTTTAGTTGTTTTTCCATAGTGCTTTTAAAAAAAAAAAACAAAAAAACCCTTAGGTTATAAATCAGCTTGCCTAGCAAATATTAGTTATTTCTGGGTAGGTTGTCACTGTGCATCGTAAAATGAAGTACTGCTTTTTACTTTTGTCAAAAAATGTTTTATGAATGATTTATATCTGATACATGGACAGAAATGATCTTTTCTAAAACAATCATATCTCTTTTCCAAAGATGGCATTTTCTAAGAGTTATATGTGTGTATGATACTGCCATCTGCCTCTTAGATATTTTTCAAAATTACTAAGGGAGATCTCATTCATTGTTCTTTTATAGCTTGATTATTTTTGGCTGTTTTTCTTAGTTGCAGCCATCTTTTATGACACATATTAAGGCTTTACAAGGCTATTTGAGTCATTCATGACCATAAAATTGTTAGTTGCGTATTAGGAGCTAAAACATTAGGCTTTATATCCTTGTGCTTTTAGTAAGACTTATCTGTTAGACACTGGAACACTGGTTTCCAGATTGAAATAAACTGCAGTTAAAGATATGTGTTTAAAATGCCACACATATAAGTGCTTATGAATGAGAGTTGTAGTGGAAAGAGTGGTGACATAGGATGAGATCTCGGTGCCAGTGGTGCCTGCTGCATATTGTCGGCTTGAGTAAATAAATCACTTAACTTCTCTGGGCCTCTTTTTCATCTACCATATGGGAATGATGATACCATTTGCCTTAATGGACTAGCTATCTTAATTTGTCGTGAGGTACAAATGTAATTACATAAGTAAAAGTACTTTGTGAGTAAATAAGATAAATGTCATGGCAACATTACCTAATTTGAAATAGCCTTTTAGAAAAATGTGATCAGCTGAAATATTATGTTCTCTGTTTGCAAAGAGCTAGCAGCAGTGGTGAAGGTGGCTGTCTCATTCAGGAGTTAGATCTTACCATTAGAGGAACAGCTTCAACATTAAATTCTCAATGAGGCCATTCTAATTAATTTATTTGATTGGTCAGCTTTTATACTTTGGTCAATTTGTTTCTGGCATTAGGCAATTTATCTTATGCATGAGGAGGATATTTAATTTAATGTTAAATTAAAAGAAGCAAAACAAAACACCAGTATAAGGAGTTTAAGAGAGCATTAACTCATCCTCACTGCCTTGAAATTGTTCAGCATTGATAGATTTAGAGAACCATCGTGTTAAACTATTCACCTAAAATAATTTGAGTCTGGTTTTCATGGCATATACCAAAACTACTTTGACTAGGATTTCATCAGTGTTTCATCTGACTTTCTATTGTAATTCAGTTGTCATTACATACTAGTCAGGAAATAGTTGATCTAAGTTATAAGTATTTTATTAGAGCTTATTGGTTTATATCGCTCTTTCCTTTTTAGCATGTTTATATTGTATGCCATACTATTGCTTTGTTATGATTGAGCTTTTTTTGGAATACTTTTGTTTTCTTGCAAAAAATTTTCTAAAGAGTAGTATTGCTAGCTCTGGCCATGCTTTTAAAATCAGTTTCGGTTTTGAGACGTTGACTATGTAAAAGGTGGAGTGCATGTATTGTAAGCATAATAATCATTAATGTACTGCAAAGTTCTGTGTTACATTAATGTTTACATCTAAACTTCACAGAAAATCTTTTAACTCCTTACTTAGTTGCCACCAGCACAGAAGGGTAAATTCCTCTAAGAAGACTTCTCATACAAGTGGCAGTCAATCACAATTCAGAATTTTCACATTCTTATTTAGGGATTGTATGTCATTTTTATAGCACGTCTGGGTAATATTTTCTAATAAAGGGGAGGCTTTCTCTTTGACACTTCCCTTTTCTAGCCTCTTAAAATTCTTCCTTCTAACTTCCGTTTTATATGTTTCTCATTTTTCTTCATTTCTTTCTCTTATCCTTTTATTTTCATTCTGGTTTTAATTTTTTGCTCTTTTTTGTGTGTACGTGTGTGGTGTATGTTTCTGTGCATGCATGTTGTATGCATGTGCATTTTTGCAGAAGAGTACGTTAGACTTCCTCACCTCAGAAGTCTTTGGCATTTAGAAATTTGCTATTTTTTCTTTTAGGGTCAAGTGTTCCTTTAGAGAGCCCTATGAGTTCTGTTCTTGTTAAGGAAATAACCAAGAACCATGAAGGATTGGTTTTACTTCTTCTGGCGCTAACTTTGTGGCTTTCTTTTGTCCTCCTCAGAGAGAACTAGATTTCATTCACTTCTGATATCAGAAGTAGCCAGAACAAAATGAAATAAGAAATCTCCCAAATGCAGGCTACCTGGATATGAAAAATTGTTTGCTTCTTAGTGATATCAGTTATTGAAAATTGCTAGATAATCTTTCACTGGAGAATTTTTAATTATTGGTTGGTGGGTCAAAACAGTAAATTTTTGGAGCTTACATTGCCCATGCTTTGGACAGAAATCTTAAGGCCAGAGAGGTAATTGTAGTAGCTGAACACCTGTGGCTTTGCTACCAGGGTTTTCTTTTTCTTTCTTTCTGTCTGTCTTTGTTTGTTTTTTAACTTTTTTTTGATCAGAATGTTTAGTTCTTTTTCTCTTGTTATTTATTTCACTTTAACTTTTGTCTTCATGGTTCTATCCAGTGTCAAATGGCTGACAAAATACAAATGAATTTTATTTTTATAGTCATTATTAAAGAAAGTTATGGAGGGCAAGTCCTAAAGCAATCTAAGATAGTTTATTATGTGGGTAGTCTACTAGTCAGTGGAAGATCTTCGTAAATCATGAGTTCTTCATGAAGATCTTGCAGTGTCAAGCATCTCTATAGCAGAGAGCAAGAATTAGGCTCATGAGTACATGTGAAGGTCTAATCATATACTGGTAGGCTTCTAGATAGAGTTCCTTCTAGCATCTCCTGTACACTTATATTTATAAGTTAAGTTTATGAGGACTAATAATGGTTTTTATGGAAAATGTAATTTGTTGGCTTAGGAAAATTCTTTCTTTTGAAATTTGGGTTTCTTTTTTTCCAATTCTTCCATTTTTAGAGGCAGCTTCTTGTGGGAAAAGTAATTTAGAGATCTTTATTTAATATCATCTAGAGGTATCTAAAAAAAGAGTTGTGAAATTTCTTTGTCTCTTGAAAACTTTTGAATGTTCATCTTTTGTAATTGCTCCCTCACCCTCATCTTTCCACAAAAGGCAAGAAAAAGACTAGGATATAAGCACAAATAGAATTAAGAATGTGGCTATTGTTCATGAACATTGGAGGTGCTTATTTGGTCTTCTCTTCATTATCCTTTGTATTTAGGGTGGATTAGTATTGGCTGAAGGAACATTTACCAGACCCGTGAACTCGAATTTTCAATCTGTTTTTATCTCTTAGGGCATTAGTTTCTTCAGTGCCTATAAAATGCAGGAATTAATTTGGATGATCTTTTGAGTTCTATTTCTAAAATTCTGAGAGTCCCTCAGATTTGGGGTTTCTTATACTTTAAATTTTTATTATTGCTGTAAAATAATAAAAGATAAGCAAACAACCATCCTTTTCCTTCAAGAAGAGGTTTTTCATGAGAGATTATTTGAATTACCTTTATGAAACAATATACTTCTCCTCAAGTTACCTATATAGATGTAGCTGGTTTCTATTTCAAATCTTCATTGTTTTTTACTTCTAGAAGCTGGAACACATCTTTTGTAACAGGTTGATGTTTTTTAGAAGCTGTTGCTTTATTTTAATTATTTATTTTAAGATTTCTAAATTTTTGTGAATTCTGATTATCCTCGCGATTAGAATTCATGTTCAGATAGCATAACATATAAAATATTTTTTTAAAAGATTCAGATTGGCTCCTCTTATTACTTTGGTACGTTCAAAATGCCTATGTAGTAGTCTAATGTGATAAGAATTTAAATAGAGTAACCCCTTTCCTATGCATTTTTATACCTAATTGTGTTAAGACCATTAGTAGGACTTTTAAATGACCTGAACTTGGAATAGGAGAGAAAGCAGTGGGCCTGATTGTATCTTTATGCTCTTCTGATAAATTCTTGAAGGTTCCATTCTATGCCTAGAGTTAATTTCTCATGGCTTTCAGATACTCATGTCCAGTGATCTTGGCAATAATCTGGAGTCTAATCATAGAAGTCATGGATTTCACATGAAGATATTTTTTAGAGCTTTAGAAGATTTCTACTTTTTCTTTACTTCATTTCCCTGTTGGTAATGCTGCTTGGAAATTGATTGTAGTGGTATTGGTGAATAAAAGAAAAAATAGAAAATTAATGTAAAATTTTTCTTAGATGTGTTAATTTTCTATTTTTTCCTCTAATTTAGTTTTTAGTTCAGATTCTATTACTTACTGGTTAAGGCTGGTTCTTTCTACATGTAGCTTTGGGATTTTACTCAGTTTGATCAGTATTGCGATCAGAAAATTCACAAGAACTTCTCACCTTGTGTAAATGTGACTTGTTTTGTTTTATATTTTGAGAAAAACTAGACATGATTATGTTTTATATGAACTTGCTATTAGAGATGAGTCATCCTCCCCAAAGCTTAATTACTTAAAAACCAAAATATTTTAACAGCATGGCTCATCACAAATAGTAATGTTCAAGGATTAGTTTCTTAAGATATTTTCCAGATACCAAGTTCTGTTTTGCACAGGGTGAGAATCTGAGGAAATTTCCTGATTGCTTTCTATTTTTATTTTTATTTTTTTTAAAGCTGTGTTATTTTTTAGTTCTTCATGCTTTGGAAGTAACATTTGAAGAGAGGTGAGGAAAGTTTGTGAAAATTGTGATCGGTGATTAGCTGCCACCTGCCTGAGGTGTCTTCTGAGAGGAACTAACCTCTTTGTGGTGCTAGAGCAAGGTCACTGGATAAAAAAAAGAACAGGTAATCATCTTATTCCTTGTCTGAAAAGATTCTGTTTTTAAAATTAATAAATGCAAAGCGTTCAGAGTAAAACGAACTACTGTGTAAAGAAAGTTTTTAATTTTCTCCTCAGAAACTAGTAAAGTGGACTATGTCCTTTTTCAAGCTGCCACAGCCATAATGGAAGCAGTTGTCCGAGAGTGGATTCTCTTGGAAAAAGGTAGCATTGAGTCACTGCGAACATTCCTTTTAACCTACGTCTTACAAAGGCCTAAGTAAGTATATACAGAGGAGGTACTGCTAAAATAATGTTGTTGGCTTGTGTATGATTTTAGTGCTTTGAAAATTTGCATTTTTTAAAAAAATTAAATGATAGACATTTGTGGTTAAGCTCTATGTGGGCTTCAATTTTAAAGACTCATATATACCTTGCCCATAGGTTATTTTGGTACTTCATGAAACAATACTTTTTATTTAAGCTTATGATACTAAGTTTTGTTTCTTTGGAAAGATTGTGCTGGATATTAGGGGTTTTTTGTTGTTCAGTTTTGAAGAATTTGGTTATAAATAAAGGTTGATAGTAGACTCAGTTGAAAATCTTTTATATTTGCTTGTTATTTGGTGCTTGGTGGGTGGTTATTTCTTTCAATATATTAAAATTTAAAATGGTGGTGAAAGCTATGTTGATTAGTAGCATGTAAGCACTCTAATTTGTACAAATAATCAACACATCAAATCCCTAATGGCATAAATGTATGTATGCTCTATGTATAAATGACTTAATAAAAAAAAAAAATTTAAATGGTAAATATTTTGGCTCATCACCTGTGGTTCAGTGGTTAGGGTGCCGGCCACATACACCAGGACTGGCGGGTTTGAACTCAGCCCGTGCCTGCTAAACAGCAGTGGCAACTACAATAATAAAAAATAGCTGGGTATTGTGGCAGGCCCCTATAGTCCCAGATACATGGGAGGCTAAGAAAGAGAATCTCTTAAGCCCAAGAGTCAGAGGTTGCTGTGACACCATGGTACTCTACCGAGGGTGGCATACTGAGACTCTGTGTCCAAAATAAATAAATAAAATGGTAAATATTTTAAGACATAGATGAGTATCCCAAAACAGGGTCAGAGGAGAAATTAGGCATCATTAACATACCAAATGTTACATATGTAGTAGAACCTCTGTAAGTTGACTACTCAAGGGACTGTAACAGACAGATCAACATATGGGGTGGCCAACATGAGGAATTAGGCCTGCTGTATTGACTTGTGTCTGGTGCATGTCCAGTCTATCCAAATAAGGTAAGCTTGAGGTGGTCAGCTGTGGAAGTTCTAGGTTATATGTATATACAGATATGCATAGAAAAATCACAAAGTTCTTAAATAAGTTTCCTTTAAAGAAGGAATCAGGTTTGAGGAATAGGATGAAAGTAAATTGTCTTATTACATTATACACATCTGTATTATTATTATTATTATTATTTTTGAGACAGAGTCTCAAGCTGTCACCCTGGGTAGAGTGCTGTGGCATCACAGCTCACAGCAACCTCCAATTCCTGGGCTCAAGCGAGTCTCTAGCCTTCGCCTCCCAAGTAGCTGGGACTACAGGTGCCCACCACAACGCCTGGCCATTTTTTGGTTGAAGCCGTCATTGTTGTTTGGCGGGCCCTGGGGCTGGATTCGAACCCGCCAGCTCAGGTGTACGTGGCTGGGGCCTTAGCCCGTTGAGCCACAGGCGCCGAGCCCACATCTGTATTATTTAAACATTTTACAAGATTGCATATATTTATTATTTGAATGATTTTAAAAAATCTGAGGTGAATTATCAACTATCCAACTTTTGGAAAGAAATTGATTTACCACTTCACATTTTGTTTAATGTTCTTCAAATACCAAATTTTGTTTTGTTTTGTTTTGAGACAGAACTTCACCCTGTCAACCTTGGCAAGGGTGCAGTGGCGTCATCATAACTCATTGCAGCCTCCAGTTTCAGAGCTCAAGCAGTCCTCTTGCTTCAGCCACCCAGAGTGCTAGGATTACAGGCATGAGCCATGACCTTGTTTTGATCTTTTTCATAGTAAAACAATTCAAAATCAATTATGATAATATATGCTTATTGTTGAACAGAAGTTGAGAAAACCTTTCACATTTATATATTTATTTATTATTATTATTTTTTTATTTTGAGACAGAACCTTACTTTATTGCCCTGGGTCTCAACCTCAAACTCCTGGACTTGGGTTGGGCTTGGTGGCTCACATCTGTAATCCCAGCACTCTGGGATCCCCCACAGGATCACAGGTGGATCCCCTGAGCTCAAGAGTTTGAGACCAGCCTGAGCAAGAGTGAGAACTGTCTCTCTCTCTCTTTTTTTTTTTTTTGGCCGGGGCTGAGTTTGAACCTGCCACCTCAGGCATATGGGGCTGGTGCTCTTGAGACAGTTGCTACGGGCTCCACCCCCAAGAACTGTGTCTGTTAAAAATAGAAAAACTAGCCATGTGTGTTGGTGGGCGCCTGTAGTCCCAGATACTAGGGAAGCTGAGGCAGGAGGATCACTTGAGCTCAGGAGTTTTTGAGGTTGCTGTGAGCTATGGTGATGCCATGGCACTCTACTCAGGGTGATAGAGTGAGATTCTGTCCTGAAAACAAAATGAAACTCTTGGACTTGAGTAATGCTTTTGCCTTAGCCTCTGGAGTAGCTGGGACTATAGGCATTGCCACTATGCCAGGCTTTTTTTTTTTTTTTGTAGAGATGGCTCAGGCTGGTCTTGCACTCCTGAGCTCAAGTGATTCACCTGCCTTGGCCTCTCAGAGTGTTAGGGTTATAGGTGTAGGCCACCAAGCCTGGCCCAAATTTATATTTATATAATGAAAGAAAATAAACCTTAAGGCACTTTTGTTTATAGGAGTTTGTACGTGTGAAGATTAAAAAAAAATATGTTAATCCGTAGGCCTAAAATACTAGAGTTTTCTAAGGCCAGTCTTGGTGGTTCATCTCTGTAATCCTACCTCTTTGAGAAGCTGATCACTTGAGGCTAGGAGTTTGAGATCAGCTTGAGCAAGAACAGGCTCTGTTCAAGATTGATTGTCTCTATTAAAAATAGAAAAATAAGCTGGGTATTGTGTTGAGTGCCTGTAGTCTCAGCTATGTGGAAGACTGAGGCAGGAGGATTGCTTGAGCCCAGGAGTTTGAGGTTGTAGTGTGCTGTAATGAGGCCACTGTACTCTAACTGGGGTGACAGAGTAGTACTCTGTCTCAAAAAGGAAAGGAAAACTTTTCTTTCTTCCTTTTTTTTTTTGAGACAGAGTCTCACTATGTCACCTTTGGTACAGTGCCCTGGTGTCACAGCTTACAGCAACCTCAAACTCTTGGGCTTAAGCGATTCTCTTGCCTCAGCTTCCCGAATAGCTGGGACTACAGGTGTCCACCACAATGCCTGGCTTATTTTTTTTTATTTTTTTTATTTTTTTGAGACAGAGCCTCAAGCTGTCACCCTGGATAGAGTGCTGTAACATCACAGCTCACAGCATCCTCCAATTCCTGGGCTCAAGCGAGTCTCCTGCCTCTGCCTCCCAAGTAGCTGGGACTATAGGCGCCTGCCACAATGCCCAGCCATTTTTTGGTTGCAACCGTTGTTTGGCAGGCCCGGGCTGGATTCGAACTCGCCAGCTCAGGTGTCACAGCTGGCGCCTTAGCCCATTGAGTCCCAGGCGCCAAGCCAGGCTATTTTTTTTTTTGTTGTCGTTGTTTAGCTGGTCTGGGCTGGATTTGAACCCACCACCCTTAGTATATAAGGCTGGCACTGTAACCACTGTGCTATGAGTGCCAAGCCAAAGGAAAAGTTTTCTAAAGAGCAGTCTATTTATGTGCCTTTGGGAAACTGATGTAAAATCTCTGGCATATTCTGCTTTACCAGTAGAACAGAGGCTTGGTATCTACCTCATAGTGTTGGTGTTAGCATTACATGCGGCAGTTGTGAATACAGTGCCCAGTGGGAGTAAGAGCTCTGGCTGTTGCAACCATCATCGTCTGGGCAGCTTTTCTGAAGGAGTCAGGGTCAGCAGAGAACTTCTGGCCAACTAGACAGGCTCTGGAGCTACTTGCTTATCGTAATCCTTTCCCTACTCCCGCAGCCTGGGAAACTCTGAACTCTGGAGAGCTTGGGAGACTTAAATGTTTAACAGAATTCCATTGTATTTATGTGTGTGATTTTTTGCATTATTCAAAAAAAATCTCATTTTTAAATAATTTTGATTAGTTTAGAAGCTATTTCAGAGTTGATTGTAGGGTTCCACATGGAAATGGTTCACTTATTTATTTCCTCCCAAATGTTTATTTTGGAAAAATTAAAAACTTTCATCAAAGTTGAAAGAATAGTACAATGAACATGTATGTACATATTCTTTTCCCAGGAGAGGTTCAGATAACATTTTGTCACATTTGATTTCTGTCAGGTATATGTGCATTTACCCCCTTGAACCACTTGAGAATGTGCTATGTATGTTGTGATATCTCATCCTTAAATATTTTTGTACGTCTCTCCTAAGAGCATAATCTCAATACTAGTGATATAATTGCTATAATTATATTATCCAATACAACTCTGATTCCATATTTTATATTCTCTAATTGTCTGAATAATATTTATAGTCTTTTTCCTCTTTATAGGTTACTTTTTGTATTGAAGTCTTTTTTTTTTTTCTGTTGAGATCTATTAATATTGCTTTACATAGGTTATTTTTTAAATCCAGGACTTGGTCAGAAATTATACTTTGTCTTTAGTTGTTGTATCTCTATTGATCTCTGTTAGTCTCTCTGTCTGTCTGTCTCTCTCTTTTTTTTTTTTTTGGAGGCAGAGTGCATCATCACAGCTTACTGCAACTGCAAATTCCCGGGCTCAAGCAATCCTCCTGCCTCAGCCTCCCAAGTAGGTGGGACTGTAGGTGTGTGCCACTATGCCTGGCTAAGTTTTCTAATTTTTAGTAGAGAAGGGGTCTTGTTCTTGCTCACGTTGATCTTGAATGCCTGATCTCAAGTGATCCTACTGCCTGGGCCTCCCAAAGTGCTAGGATTATAGGTGTGAGGCACTGTACCTGGACTTTGTTAGTCTCTATTGATCTAGAATAATTCTGTTCTCTTTTTCCCTTCATAAGACACATATCTTTATCTTATAGAATGCCCTGCAATAAGGATTAGAGTCAAGTTGTAAATTTTTGGCATATTGCATACATAGAGTACTACAAGTTATCTATATAGCATAGACTAATATATAAATAATGTTGTGTACTTCCATTACATTCACAGAATTTTTTCTCTTTCTAATTTTTCCTCCTAATTGAAGTAAAATTTGTATAGAGTGAAATGCGCAATGCCCTTCTTTTTTTTTTTTTTTTTTGTAAGACAGAATTTATTCACAGAAAAGAATACAGAAAACATTAAGGCTCCTGGTAGAGGGAGAGAATTCTAGTGGGAAGAGAGAAGCTCTCTCCGTTTCTCTCCCAGTCTTTCCCCATCTCCACCTTTAGGCCTTTAGTCTCAGGGTATATATAGGTGTATGGGTTCCTTGGCCAGGAAACAAATGAATACAGTCCCTTCCACCAGGGGCAAGGTGAATGAATGTATCAATGAATGGATACAGTCCTTTCATGGGATTGAGGCCTTAGAAATTCACAAGAAATTGACCTAGGCATAGGAGATGGGGTTTTCCTGGCTTCTTGATATCAATGGCTACAGCATTTATCTTTTCATTTTTCTTCTGCTCACTCAAAGCTATGAATTTCTTCTCAATATTGTTTTAGCTGCATTTCATATATTTTGACATATTTCATTTTCAATGTCATCCAGTTAAACATTATTTCATTTTTTAATTTTTTTCTTTGACCCAGGGTTTATTTAGAAGCATAGTGCTTATTTTCAAGCAGTTTTCTAGTTATTTTGTTGTTAGTGGTTTCTAAACTATTTCCACCACGATTTGAGAACTTGTGAGTGATCTTAGCTCTTTGAAAGTTATTGCAGCTTACTTCATGGCCACCATATGCTTATCATATATAAATATTTCACGTGTCCTTGAATACACTGTTGTGTCATAATGTCGCTTATTGTGACTATGAATTTGTCTATTTCTCCTTCATTTTGGTTTAGTTGGGATGACATATTTTGAAGTTATGTTATTGGGGACAGCCTTAGAATTTAGGTGTTTTTTTTGTGAACTAACATTTTATCATTATAAGATGTCTTTTCTTATGTCAGATAATGCTTCTTGCTTAAATTCTATTTTGTCTGATGATGCTATACTATTTGATTTATTATAGATACTATTTGCATAGACTTTTTCCATATTTTAATTTTTAATTATTTTAATCAAATTGAAAGTATATTTTGCTTAAGCAGTATATAGTTATTCTTATTGTTGATTAAAATATCTCCTCTGAAAATTCTAGACTTTTGCTTGGATATTGTATTTATTCACAATCTATGTAGTGACTGATTTATTTTGCCTTATGATGCCAATTTTCCTATATTTTTTCTATTTGATATTGTTCAATTTTCTCTCTCATAACTGTTAAATCTATGTATAATTTAAACTGTGCAAGTTATTACTATTTAGTTTATGTAATCAATATTATTTGCATTGCACATGTATTTTTCTGTACAAAAATTGTTCTTTATCCTTTCTGGATTATGCTTTTGTAGTATTTCTGTTTTACCGTATTTTTTTTTCTTAAATCATAGCTGTA
>CAUYON010025543.1:0-13180 GCA_963573935.1 Arctocebus calabarensis | reverse complement strand
CATCTCAAGAATGGAGAAGCATGAATCCCATGTACTCAAGTTTGATATGAGAACAATTAATGACAATTATTGACACGGTGGGGGTGAAGGAAGGGGAGAGCAGAGAGAGGAAGAATGAGGGAGGGGTGGGGAAAGGAAGAGCAGAGAGAGGGAAGGAGTGAGGGGGGTGGGGTCTTGGGGTCTTGGTGTGTGCTACACCTTTTGGGGGAAAAACCCGATTGTAAGAGGGTCTTTTCCTAACAAATGCAACCAGTGTAACATGGTTTCTTGTACCCTCAATGAATCCCCAACAATTAAAAAAGAAAAAAAATCTGAGTGAGAGAGGATTAGCATCTGAATTAAAGCAGTATCTATGCAAATGGAAAGAAAGGAATGGAGAGAAAAATCAGCAAGCAGAACTGATGCAACTGGTTGCCTGTTTCAGGGAATAAAGAAGATGACAGGAAATTAATGTTCTAGGATTTTGCTGAAGAGAAGAAAATATGGTATTTGGGAAGGATAAGGAATTCTGCTTAAAACATGGTGAAATTGAGGTGCCTCTACATCTATGTACCCAAATTGTAGATAGCCCTGACCAAATCTTACAGACCTCTCTCTGTATTGCTATTAATGAAATAAAACTGAGCAGGTATCCTAAGAAGAATATTTCTTTGACAAAACTTTGAGAAACTTTCCACAAAGAAGATTGGCCCTCCAATCACATCTACAGCCATCAGCCCCCTCATTGGCTTTTAGGTGACTCCCCATCAAATCCTTGCCACAAGTATTTTCCGGCTACCAAAGGCCCACTGTTCTGCTTTCCTAACAGTTCCCACATCATTTCCCTTTGATTCCTCTGCCAGGTGGCTGCATGCCTCCAAGAGGCGGGATGTGCCATCAACATTCACCTTCCATGGCACTGGTTTTTGCTAGAGATTCCTAATCCTTCACCATTCATATTTTATGCCATTTACGTTGTTCCAGTGTTCTCTATGTTTTTCCTTCAGTGCCTCTGAGTTATATATATTTGATAAGAATTCTGGTTCTAAAGCAATGTGCTAGTCTGTAGTACTATTGACATGCTTATATTGTGGCTACATCCTCTGGAAACATGATCATTATTTTCACTCTTCACTCTTAAAGTTTGTGTTCAACCATCAGGGCAATTCCAACATTGCCCCCATGCATTGTCTCTAAATGCCTCCACCCTGGATGCCTACTGCACACAAAATGCAACCCATATTGTCTTTATTAATCTTTTAGAATTGAATTTTGTATTACCATTTGGAATGTATCTCATATAATTTTACTGTTGCATTAACATGTATTATTATTGCTATTTATGAGTGTGTCTCCTAATTTTTTTTGTGTGTGTGTGGTTTTTGGTGGGGGAGGGCCAGCGCCCTACTCCTTTGAGCCACAGGCTCCACCTCTAAAAAAATTATTTTTATACCTCTTTTATTTTAGTTTTTACAGTGACTTGCAAATATATACATTTTGAGACAGTATCTCACTCTGTTTCCTGGGTTACAGTGTAATGGCATCATCACAGCTCATTGCAACCTCAAATCCTTAGCTCAAGCCATCCTCTTGCATTAGCTTCCTCAGTAGCTCTAACTAATGGAGTGTGCCAACTTGCCTAACTTTTTTTTTTAGACATGTGGTCTTGCTGTATTGCTCAGGTTGGTCTTGAAGTCCTGGTTCTAAGTGATCTTCCCACCTCCCTCAAAGTGCTGAGATTACAGCTGTGAGCCACAGCACTTAGCCTATACTTCTTTTAATTATTTTTTTTTAATTACTCACCATCCCAGTTTGGTAATAGCCACTAAGTTGAGAACTCAGTAACTATTGATCAACGAATAAATATTATTCTCATCAGTGATCTTGAAAACTGTATTAGTGGTGTAATCTATTTTATCTGATATAAATATACCTACTCCTGCCCTTTTTAAATTTCCTCTTGCATGGAGTATCTTTTTCCACCCTTTCACTTTTGGTCTACATGTGCCTTTATAGGAAAAGTGTAAGGCACAGATAAATGGGTTTTATTTCTTTATTTATTCAGGCATTCTGTGCCTTTTAACTAGATATTAGAGTCATTTATATTCAGTGTTATTCATAAGACCTACTACCACTTTGTTACTTGTTTTCTGGTTGTTTGTAACGCCTCTCTTTTTTCCTTTCTTACTGCCTTTTTTGTGGTTAAGTGTTTTTTTTTTCCTCATAGTATGTTTTAATTTGTTGCTTTTTATTTTCAATAACTCAGTTACAATTTTTTTGCATTGTGGTTAACATGAGGCTTAGAAAATATATCTTTTAGATATGACAAGTTATTTTAAAGAGATAACTTATCATGGTCACAAAGAATAGGAACAAAGGAAAAACACTTTAAAACTTTATACTTTAACTTTATCATACCCACATTTTGACTTTATATATTCTCAATTTACATTTTTTATATTGCTTATGTCTTAACAGATTGCTGTAGCTATTATTATTTTTTTATAGGTTTGTCTTTTGACAAGACTTGAGAAGTTGACTGCACACCACAATTGTAATACCAGAGTATTGTGGATATGTCTGTGCATTTAATTTTAACAGTGGGTTTTATACTCCCCAAAGGTTTTTTTGTGTTTTGTTTTTGCATATAGTTATTTTGTCTTTTAATCTAAAAGATTAAAGAATTTATTTCATCATTTCTTATGTATGAAGGGTCTGATGTTGATGGATTTTCTCAGCTTTTATGTGTCTGGGGGAAGACTTCATTTCTTCTTCATAATTTAAGAATAGCTTTGCTGGATTCTGTATTCTTAGATGGTAGGTTTTTTTTTTTTCCTTTCAATATTTTGAAAATGTCATCCTACTCTCTCCTGGCCTATGTGGTTTCCATTGAGAAGTCTTCTGCCAGATGAATTGGAGGTCTTTTATGTATTATTTATTTACTTCTTTTCTCTTGCTGCTTTTGGGATTTTCTCTTTGTCCTCGACCTTTGAGATTTTGATTATCATATGCCTTGAGGAAATCTTATTTGGGGTAAAATCTGGTTGGTGTTCTTTGACTCTCCCATATTTAGAAACTTAGCTCTTTCTCAAGTTTTGGAAACATTTCTGATATTTCTTTGAGTAAATTTTCTACCCCTTGCTTTTGTTTACCTCTTGAACACCAAAAATTCTTATATTTGGTCTTTTTAGATAATTTCCTGTATCTTGTAGGTGATCTTTGTAACTTTTCACTCTTTTTTCTTGTTTTCATTTCTGTGTATTTTCAAATAGTTGGTCTTTGAGCTCACTGATTCTTTCTTCTGTTTGAACCATTGTGCTCTTGAGAGACTCTAATGAATTTTTCAGTTCAGCAAATGTATATCAGTTCTAATATTTCAGGGTTTTATTTATTATTTCATCTTTTCTTTAAATTTCTCTGATAAATTTCTGAATTGATATTCTATGTTATCATAGAGATCACTGAATTTCCTAAAAACTGACATTTTGAATTCTTTTTTAAAAAAACTAATATTTTAATTGACAAGAATTATATATATTTATAGCATACAGCATGATGTTAAGATATGTATACATGAATTCTTGATCAGAGAGTTCACATATCAGTATCTTCTTTAGAGTCCATCATTTACTCCTTACTTTGCCTATTCGAGGAGGTCTTCATTCCTTGTTTGCTGTTGTTTATGGTGTGTGCATCTCTATGTATTTACAATGGAGGATTAGTTATTTATTCTAGTATTCTCTTTCTGTATTATTTTGGTTTTCTTTAGATACATTTTATAATGTTCTTCATAATTTATCTGTTGATTTTTTTTCTTTTTTCTTGCCAGGTCACTGCCTCCTGTCTGTCACTAGATGGCACCTTACGCTCAGTTTGCCTGAGTTCCAATAAACAATTAGAGTACCACCCAAATCCAATGGGGGAGGTCCCCATGGGGATATGTAGTTAGTGTGAGAAGGTTGGCTAGGGTTTTGTGCCCACAGAGCCTTCAGAAACTATCTCTTACAGCTTGATTGTGTCACTCTGATTTGACATCTCTTTTGGCTGAGCTACAGAACAGTTTCTAAGACTGGGAATGATAGTCCCACCTTCCCACTTTGTCTCTAGGTGTCCTCAGTGATATTTACCACTTTATGCATTCACCATGCTTCCTACTTTGAGGCAGAAACAGCTCTCTTACTAGGAAAACTTGATGTTTATCCAGTGTAGAAATCATGAGCTGGGAAGAAATTTTCCAAGTGGTACATTGAGAAAAGGGATGTTACACACAAAAATGTCTAATCTCTTACTGTCTGTTCAGAGTTTTTAACTTCTCTGTGGCCCCCACAACTGTCTCATGTTCATGTTTGACTCCTCTGGGATATTGCAGGTAATAATCTTGGTGTTGTGTATTTGTTTTGGGTTTTCTATAGGGTGCGGGGGAAATAGTAAAGCCAACTTTGCTTCTATGCTGCCTTTTGGAACCAGAAGACCAGTTACAATATATATTATTGTGAGCCAGATAGATCTAAATTCAAATTACTATTCACCTATTTAGCAAATATGTTACTTAACTCCCCAAAGCCTCAATTTCTCCATCTATAAAATGAAGATATTGTAAAATGGCAACAACAATAATAGTAACACTTATTGCATGCTTAAAATGCCCCATTTACTATTCTAAAGATCTTGTATATATCAACCCATTTAACCCTTATTAAAACCTTGTGAATTGGATACTATTATAACCTTCATTTTTCAGATAAGGAAATAAAGTAATGGAGCAAATAAGTGATCAAAGTTCCTTTACTTTTTTTAGTTTAAAGATTTATTTAATCTAGTAGCATATCTAAAGCACCAAGTATAGTGCCCCGTGCATTATAAATAAAAAATGCTTATTATATGTTAGTATTTTTCATTCTTCCATCTCTTTCACTCTTAGAACACAGAGGGCTTATTGGGGGAAATAAAAGAATTCAGAAAACATAGTTTTGAAAATGAAAGAATTTCATAAATTAATTAAAATTCTTATTACTCTTACTCATCAATGAAACATCAGGCCTCAGACCTATGACTGAAGAACCTTAGTTTTATAATAGCAGAATGAAGCATGCAAAATGCATTTTAAAAATAAGATTCAAATTTAATAAGTCATGATTTCTATTTATAATGTTAAAAAGCAATTTTTATTAATTCATAAATGAATTAATCTTCTTGCCTTTGTAGCCTTGAAATTAAGAAAAGAAAAGTGAAATAAAAAGTTGCTTTGTTGACCATGAAATCAATATAAAACACTTCTTTCCACAATGTTCATACCAAAGTTTGAAGGAGACATAATCCAAGAGATAGGGAGATGAAGGCCTATACATAGGACTAATCTTAGCCATGCTTCAGAATACTTTTGTCTCATAAGCAAATTCATAATTAGTCTGTGTGTTAGCACTCCTTGAGTCATCTGTATGTCATAAAGTAACTTTGAAGTAAATTCACATTTTTATCTCTGTCTGTCCATGTGTATTTCATTTCCCCTAACCACTGGTTTTACAATCCATTTGCCTAAAGCTTTCATGTTTGTTTGAGGAGAGCTTCCCACATACATCCTCTAACTTGTCTCTTAGGCAGGGATATGTCCTTAGTGTCTTGATTAGTGACTGGTGATTAATGCAAGTTGAAGACGGTATCTCAGAAATATTCAGTTCTTTGCAACAATGCCCCCCGCATCATTTTCACTGTATAGGCTTTAGAAGACTGTGTATCATCCTACTCCATATATCTGTACTATTCCTTTGTTGCAGCCCATATAGCCTATGGCTAGGAGTGAGAGTTATAAGAAATACCTGTATAGACTTACCTCCCAGCTGAATCTGCTCCTTTAAAGCAGCCTTTTAAGAAATCCCTTTCAACATTTCTGCTCATATGTGCATCACAAAGTCACCTAACCACACTAATAGCAGTGGAGGCTGGGAAATGCAGTTTTTTGGCTGACAGTACATATTACTATCCAGAATAAAGTGTACTATTTTTTTTTTTTTGAGACAGAGCCTCAAGCTGTCACCCTGGATAGAGTGCTGTTGTATCACAGCTCACAGCAACCTCCAATTCCTGGGCTCAAGCGAGTCTCCTGCCTCCGCCTCCCAAGCAGCTGGGACCACAGGCGCCTGCCACAAAACCCGGCCATTTTTTGGTTGCAGCCATCATTTTTTTGTTTGGTGGGCCCAGGCTGGATTTGAACCCGCCAGCTGAGGTGTACATGGCTGGCACCTTAGCCTGTTGAGCCACAGGCGCCGAGCCAAAGTGTACTGTTTTTAAGGCAGAGGGGAGAATGGATAATTTTGTAGGCAGCTACCAGCCCCTACCTCAGAAGCCTAGCATATTTTCTGGATTAAGCAGGCTGAACCTCTCTGCATGGTGTTGGAGCCGGAAGGAAGGAGTAGAAGTGAGAAACCAGCCAGCCAGATATGACCTCCAACTTTCGGAGGAAAGAAGAAAAGACAAAATAACTCTTCACTGTCTCCTGAAGACCAAGCAAAGGGTTACACATGGCACATTGCAAAACTTCCTTTAAAAACAGCGATTCCAATCCTGTTCCCAAATCTCTCTTAATACCTCAGCTTCTCAAATGTCTTGTTATCTCAAACAATAAACCTATGGACTTCTGAAAAAAAAAAAGTAATAACTGTATAGCTCAATAATGGAACACCTTGTGTGGAAAGGGCATGGAGAGGGATTTAGCTCTCCTAACAAGCATGAGAGCTCCCAAGATGAGAGCAGTGATGAATTGGCAGTCTCTATACCTGTGGTATTGAGAGGCACGAGATAAGCCTTATATTAGGCTGGAGGAGAAGGCAGTCAGGAGCATACGCATTCTATCACAGACTCACTTACTCTAACTCTGTCTCTTCTCCTGCCTGCAGAATGCCAGCATGGTGTCTCTCTGCTGAAGCTCTGCTAAAGACTAAGGTCTATCTTTCTAAGAAGACTGCTTTACTCTCTCTCTAAGACACACACACTCTCTCTCTCCTGCTAAAGTAGATAGCCCTCGGGCACCTAAGATAAACTGTACGTGAGCAAAGTAACTTAGCAGTCCACGTTCGGAACCTAGTTAAGCTGGGCCTGAGACCTGGCCAGTCCTGGACCCTGGCAAGAAGTGTCAGAAGTGACATGTGACATTTCTTTTCCTCCATTTTTGTCTAGAAAGTGAGAATTGAGTTTAATGGTTCCAGGAGAAGATAGAAAGGAAGTAAGAGGCAGAAAAATGGCAGAAAGAAAGCTTTGCAGAAATAGCCACAGAGGGTCCTGCCTTCGATTTCTAGGATGCTGCAAATCTGAGGCTATTCCCAAGATATCTGGAGATACAGCAATAAACAGCCAGGAAAATGGCTGTTTTATTTTCCTGGCTGTTTATTGCTGTATCTCCCCCTAAAATACAGTATTTGACCAACACAGAAACGACCAAGTTGGGAGATTTGGGGGAAACTTTTAAACTGTAAACATTTTTACCCTATTCAGTGGCCCCTGGGGATTGACAACTGGTTAGCTGTCATCCTGTACTTTCATTTAAAAACAATAATTCCCCAAGGGCAGAATCTTGGCTTATATCTCCTTATAACACTGATGTCTGTCTCATAGTAGGTTTTCAGTGCATGCTTGTTTTTTCAACAAATGAATAAACTCTCTTTTTCCTCATGAAAAGGTATTGATGATTACTGTGGGGAAAAAAAAAATAAGACCAATGTCTAGAAAGAAAAACCTCGTTCTAAAGGTTATAAATAAAGAAACCTAATAGTATTCTAAGGTTCTACATAACATGTCTAAATGATCAGATATTTATACTTCTTCTTTTTTTTATAAATCAAAGGGAAATATGGATATTGGATACCTTAAAACTGCATGTAGGGGTCATGCCTATAATCCTAGCACTTTGGAAAGCCAAGGCAAGAAGATCACTTGAGGCCAGGAGTTAGAGAACAGTCTAGAAAATGTAGTGATACCCTGTCTCTATGAAAAATTAAAATAATTGGTAGGACATGGTGGGACATAGTTGTAGTTCCAGCTATGTGGGAGGCTGAGGCAGGAGGATTGCTTTAGCCCAAGAGTTTGACATTGCTACTACATTCTAGCCCACACAACAGAATGAGACTCTGTTTCAGAAACACACAAACGAAAACATAAATAAACCCTGGAGATAAAGAAATTGCTCAAAATCAAAGTGAAGAGAAAAGGGAAATGAAATAAATGGAACCCCCCCAAAAGAGAAAAAAGCTCTCATTTCTAGATGTATACACACATATATATATACACACACATATATATATCTTTCGTAGTATTCATTGGTAACTAAGTATAAATCACCTTGAGGTACTTTTTATTTCAATGGCTTCTATTCCTACCCAACTTTTTATATATTTATTATTCTCTAATTCGATTGTAAGCCCCTTACAGCAGAGACTACCCTGTTTTATCACATACATAGCTTTTGTATGTCTATGAATGTGTATGGGAATGTATACAGAGAATCTAATATTTCTCTAATCATGAGGAAAGCAGAACAACAAGAGGAAGTGCCAAGAAGTAATGCTACAAGTAACATCTTGGGGTGGTATAATCACACATATGGATCAATGGCGTTTACCTGCATATTCACACATATGATGGTGCTTGCATCTTAACTAGTTGTACATGATTGGCCTTATATGGAAACCTGTCCACTTGCAGATGAACACATCTATGTACAAATGGATGGTTGCATACAACTTTAAAGAAGTATTTAGTGACATTCAAAGTCAACCACAAGATAAACACACTTTGAAAGGCAGTTCCAATGATACTTTTTCTAAGCCACTTATGAACTGGGTCATAGCACAAATATAATTGTTGTGAGGATTAAATGAGTTGCAATATAGAAAGTGGACAGGATTCCATATAAGGCCAATTATATGCAACTATTGTCTCACTATACTGATGAGGAAATTGAGGCAGAGAGATCTAATATCTAATACCTTGCCCAGTATCTCATAGATGGTAAATGGTAGAGTTGAGACTCAAATATAGTGACTCAAGAATCTAAGTTTATAATATTGTGGGCAATTTGTCTATTACATATTAACATATAATAAATTGACTTATGGACAGTTGTGGTGTAATAGGGCAAGGAATAATGGCATGCTGAAAAGAGAACTGTCTGGCTAATCCCAAAGTTGTAAATTCTAATCTCATCTCTGTTGCTTACAATATTTGGGTCTACACTTAGGAATCCCCTTGGACTTCCATTAGTTTCTGGGATAACTCAGTGATAGAAAAGACCAGTCTGTTTTGCAAAGTCTTTAAGATTCATTGATTTCATTATGGCCACTAGCATCAAGAATTCAGGCAACATATTGACATTGGAAAGTATACTTTCTGCTTCTGTTGTGTTTTAGAGTGACCTGTTCCAAATACTTTACAGCTCAATACACTAGGAGCCATTTACCATCCAAAATTTTAATTATTAATGTAAAAGTGTTTAAAATATGCCCATTAAGGCTGATAAAGTTGTGTCTGATTAACGGGCTTTTCATAAATGCACTGACACAAACTTTCTTTTAAAAAATTAATTCAGCCTGCAAATGAACATCATCCATTTTGCTATCATATTTTATCAGTCTGTAAAGTGCATTCTCACTTCAGTTTTCAGCTCTGAATGCAGAACACTGTGAAAAATGACAGAATTTTAATGAGAAAGTGAACAACATGCCATCAACACCCTCTTGCCAGTAAAAATGGCACAACATCAAAGCTTTAAATCATGTTCCCTCCACACCTTTGGACATCTGTGATTCTGTCTGAGTCCTCAAAATCTGCTACATCCATCACCAGGTGCAGCCTTTAAACACGAAGGCACTGTCTACTTCACTGGTTGGCATGGAAACAGTTGTCAAATCATCCCTTGATAATGCTCTTTAATTGATTGTATAAATTATTCTGAGATATGTGATTGCAAAATGATGTACTGAAGCGCTTAAGTGAGCAGATCAGCCTAACTGCATTTAAAGGTGCATTGCATTCCCCTGCCTTTGCCCAGGAAACTGACCCTTTTAAAATGCTGGAACACTTAGGATGAAGCATTAAGGAAAAGTTTAAAGTGATGGCACAGATAATTGCTACTCCAAGTGCATGTTAACTTACTGAAAACCAACAGGCTGTATACTGCGTGCAGATATAAAGAAGTTCTTAAAATCACATATAGAAATCAGTCTATTTAAAAATAGCATTATTACTAGAACTCAGTTTATGATTGCATTGGTGGAGAGGTTATAGGCTCTTTGGAGACACATGGCATCATCTTTCTTCATTAGCATGCCTTGGGCTTTTTCTTCTCATCATTCTCTCTATACAATTAGTGCAGAGTATGTTGCCCATGTATTGGTGCGCCTATTGCCTATATCTCTCAGCTGAATGGCATTCTGTGATTTCTGGCTTCTCTATTCGCTCACGAACAACATGGAAGTGATTAACTTGGAAACTATGCCTAAAGTATCCTGTTATTTTCATTTCAAGTCTTTTTGTTTCTCTCCATATTATAGCCCTTATAGCATTCCCCACTCCTCCCAAAGTGAAGAAGTTAAGCACAATGCAATCTACATGAAAACATAAGCTAGCGGCTCTCAAAGTGTAGCTCCTGGTCCCACAGCATCAGCATCACCTGGGAACTCATTAGAAATTCAGACATCTTAGGAATTCTGAGGGTGGGACCCAGAAATTTGTTGTAACAAGCTCTCTGGGAGTTTTCATGCAGTTCACATTTGAGAACCTCTGGACTAAGCCATTGTTAGTCACACATTAGAATTACCTGGAGAATTTTGGAAACTACCCAAATGTGGGATGTATACCACCAGGGATTCAGATGCAATTGGTCTGAGGAGTAGCCTATGTGTCTGACACTTTAAAAAACTCCCTGTGTAATTCTAATGAGGGGGGAGGAGTGAGGAACTCCAGTATGAGACAACCACATTAAAGGAAAGATCTTTACCCCTATCCCTGTATTCCTGTGCTATAATTGGGTTTTAGCCTTCATATGAAAGCTATAAATTAGCTTCATATTAGGGCTAGAATTTTGTGAAAATAAATTTCTGTTGTATAATTCACCCAATCTGTAATATTTTGTTACAGCAGGCCTAACAAACTAATTCAGACAATAATAAAAAAAAAAAAACACTTGATATCTCCATTAACAAGTCATGAAGCCAGAAGAAATTTCTCAACTATCATCAGTAAATGATAAACTTCCATTGACCATACTAAAGGAAAGACCGAAGAATCCTTCTATTCTCTCTAAATGTAAGTCATACTAGTATGAACCTAATAAATGTAAAATATAAAGTGTTGAAGAGCTGTGTAGGAAGCACATTTAAAAAAATATTATTAAAAAAAGACTCAATAGGGTGGTGCCTGTGGCTCGAAGGAGTAGGGCACCAGCCCCATATACTGGAGGTGGTGGGTTCAAACTTAGCCTCAGCCAAAAACTGCAAAAAATAAATAAACAAATAAATAAATAATAAAAAGACTCAATACCATTCACAATAGCTACAAAGAAAATAAAATACTTAGGAATATTCTTAACCAAGAAGGTGAAAAATCTCTACAAGAACTATGAAAAATCACAGATGACACAAACAAATAGAAAAACATATCATGCTCATAGATCAGTAGCACCAACATTGTTAAAATGTCCATACTGCTGAAACTGATTACGGATTCCATGTAATGTCCATCAAATTACCAAATCATATTTTTCATATCTAGAAAAAAATAATTCTATGCTTTGTTTGGAACCAAAAGAGCTGGAATAGCCAAAGCAGCAAAAATAATGAATCTGGACACACGCATCACATTACCAGACTTCAAATTATACTACAAGGCTAAGGTAACCAAAATAGAGACATAGACCAATGGGACAGAGCAGAGAACCCAGATATAAAACCACCTACCTACAACCAATTGATCCTTAACAAAGCAGAAAATAGTGTACACTGGGGAAAGAAGCCCTATTCAGTAAATGGGGCTGGAAAAATTAGATAGGCACCTGCAGAAGAATGAAACAGGATCACTCTCTCTCACCACTCACAAAAATCAATTCATTATGGATAAAAGACTTAAATAAAATTCATGAAACCGTAAGAATTGTAGAAAAAAACTTAGTAAGACTCTTCTACATTGGCTAAGGCAAGTAATTTATGACCACAACCCTAGTAGCAATTATAGAGACAACAAAAACAAATAAGTGGGTATTGATTAAATTAAAAAGCTTATGCGCAGTTTGGCCGGGGCTGGGTTTGAACCCGCCACCCTTGGTATATGGGGCCGGAGCCCTACTCACTGAGCCACAGGTGCTCTACAAAAACAAAACAAAACAAACAAAAAAACCCACAAAAAGCTTAGCACAGCCAAGGAAATTATCAGTAGAGCAAATAGACAACCTTCACAATGGGAGAAAATATTTGCAAATGATAGCTGCAATAAAGGCTGATATCTAGAATTTACAAAGAACTCAAATAAATTAGCAAGAAAGAAAACCCAAACAACCCACTAAAAAGTGGGGAAATGACATGAACAGAAGTTTTTCAATAAAGGATAGACAAATGGCCAACAAAGATATGAAAAATACTCAAAATCATCAGGGAAATGCAAATTAAAACCATGATGAGAAACCATTTTACCCTGTCACAAGGGCTACTATTAAAAAGTAAAAAAACAATAGATGTTGGTGTGGATGCAGAGAGAGCAAAAAGTTTATATACTGTTGGTGGGAATATGAGCTAGTACAATCTCTATGGAAAATAGTACAGAGTTTCCTTAAAACATTAAAAGCAGATCTGCCATTTGATCCAGCAATTCCACTACCAGGTTCTACCCAAAGGAAAAGAAGTTTTGTTTTTTTTTTTTTTTTGCATCCCACATAGTAAGGTTATTTATTTTGTGATTTTTGATGTGCAGATTGATCACGTGGTCACTATTTTATTCCTCTTAGAAGATGGCATCCCTAAGTATCATATTTTATTTATTTATTTATTTTTTTTTTTTAGGAAGTTGTTTTATTTTATTTTTTTATTTTATTTTATTTTTTTTAATAATTTTATTGAATCATAATTATGTACATTGGTGCAATCACAGGGCACGATTCATATACATTCAAAAATATTTTGATCATACTGTTACAGATATCCTTCATGGCATTTCCTTGATC
>CAUYON010025542.1:0-23342 GCA_963573935.1 Arctocebus calabarensis | reverse complement strand
TAGGGAGATTTTTTATAGTTGATGCTATATCAGAACTTGATATAGGCCTGTTTAACGTTTCCACTACATTCTGGCTAAGTCTTGGTTGGTGGCAGCTTCCAAGTATTGGTAGATTTCCTTCAGATTTTCATATTTCTGAGTGTAAAGTTTCTTGTAATGTTCATTATGGAGTTTTTGAATTTCTGAGGAGTCTGTTGTTATTTCATCTTTATCATTTCTGATTGATGAAATTAGAGATTTGACTCTTTTTTCCCTAATTAGGTTAACCAAAGGTTTATCTATTTTATTGACCTTTTCAAAAAACCAACTTTTTGATTTATTAATCTGTTGTATAATTCTTTTGTTTTCAGTTTCATTTAATTCTGCTCTAATTTTGGTTATTTCTTTTCTTCTGCTCAGTTTGGGGTTGGAATGGTCTTCCTTCTCCAGTTGCTTAAGATGTCCCATTAAGTTGTTAACTTCCTCTCTTTCCATTTTTTTGAAGAAGGCTTCCAATGCTATAAATTTCCCTCTTGGGCCTGCCTTTGCAGTATCCCAGAGGTTCTGATAATTTGTGTCTTCATTGTCATTTTGTTCCAAAAATTTGGTAATTTCCTTCTTATTCTCCTCTATGACCCAGCTATCCTTCAGCATGAGGTTATTTATCTTCCATGTTTTTGTATGAGTATGCAGCTTCCTGTTGCTATTGAATTCAACTTTTATTCCATTATGGTCAGAGAAGATGCAAGGAATAATTTCTATTCTTTTAAATTTACTGAGGTTAGACTTGTGACCTAAGATGTGATCAATTTTGGAGTATGTTCCATGGTATCGTGAGAAGAATGTGTATTCAATTTTATTAGGATGAAATGTTCTGTAGATGTCTGTTAAATCCAGTTGTTGAATGGTTAAGTTTAAATCTAAAATTTCTTTACTTAGCTTCTTTTTGGAGGATCTATCCAACACTGCTAACAGAGTATTAAAATCTCCAACGACTATAGAGCTGGAGGAAATCAAGTTGCTCATGTCTATTAGAGTTTTTCTTATAAATTGAAGCACACTCTGGTTGGGTGCACAATATTAATAATTGAAATCTCATCACATTGAGTAGTACCTTTAACAAATATGAAATGTCCGTCTTTATCCTTCTTTACTTTGGTTGGTTTAAAGTTTATTGTATCTGTGAATAAGATTGCAACACCTGCTTTTTTCTGTTTTCCATTTGTCTAGAATCTAGATGACCATCTCTTCACCTTGAGTCTAAGTTTATCTTTTAAGGTAAGATGAAATTCTTGTATGCAGCAGATATCTGGCCTGAGTTTTTGTATTCAGTCAGCCAACCTGTGCCTCTTTAGAGGACAGTTTAAACCATTCACATTAATTGAAAACAATGATAAATCCTTGGAAAGTTCAGTGGACATTTTTAATCCTTTCATCACTGTGGAAGTTGAATTTGACAAAAAGTTTCTGGGTGAGTTTACTTTTGTGGTGGAAGATTACACTGGTCATTATGGAGGATAGGTCTGAGAATATCCTGGAGAGCTGGTTTAGTTATAGCAAATTTCTTCAGCATGTGGATGTTGTTGAAGTATTTAATTTCTCCATCATAAATGAAACTCAGTTTAGCTGGGTACAGGATACTGGGTTGAAAGTTCTTTTTTTTTTTAGGAGATTAAAAGTCAATGACCATTCTCTTCTAGCTTGAAAGGTTTGATCAGAGAGATCTGCAGTTATTCTAATATTCTTCCCCTTGTAGGTAATGGATTTTTTACATCTGGCTGCTCTCAGAATTTTCTCTTTCATATTAACTTTAGTGAAGTTAATTATGATGTGCCTGGAGGATATCTTATTCAGGTTGAGTCATGCTGGGGTTCTGAAACTGTTTGCTATCTGAATTTCAGAATCTCTTGGCATGTCTGGAAAGTTCTCTTTCATAATCTCATAAGGAAGAGACTCTGTGCCTTGTAACACCACTTCATTGTTTTTGGATATCCCTATAAGGCGAATATTGGTTTTCTTCAAGTTATCCCAGAGCTGTCTGAGAGAATGACCCATTTTTGCCTTCCTTTTCTCTTCCTCTTTGGAAGTTTGGGAGCATTCGAAAGCTTTGTCTTCCATGTCAGAAATCCTTCTTCTGCTTGCTCCATTCTGTTAATGAGGAATTCTACTGTATTTCTCAGATCTTTGAGGGTTGCAACTTCTTGTCTCAATGTATCAAAATCTTTGGTCATTTTGTCTTTGAATTCATTCAATTCTTGAGACATCTTTTGGGTCATCTTTTGGATTACTGCCTGAAATTCTAATTCCATCTTTTCCTCCATTCTGCTGATCTTATTTGTTATACAGACTCTGAATTTGATTTCTGACATCTCAGCCATTTGCTTATGCAAGGGATCTTGTGCTGTATCTACCTTATCATTCCTTGGGGGAGTTGATCTACTCTGATTATTCATATTGCCAGAGTTTTTCTGTTGATTCCACCTCATGATTACTTTTCACTGTTGCCTATGACTATACTCATAGTTGAGGAGGTGTCTCTCCCAGATCAGACCCTGGCAGGATCACTCTGTTGTTGCTGGATCTTTGTAGGGAGTGACCCTGTGTAGCTCCTCTGGAACCACCCCACCCAGGGAGTTCTGGCTGCTGGGCTCACAGTCTTCAAGTCAATTGAGAATTTTCTGGAGGTTATCTTTCCTTGTGGACAGGAGCCTCTGTGGGAAGCTGCTTCCAGTTGGCCATCTTGCCCCTCCCTCTGTAAATCTATATTATCTCTAATTTGCACAATCATCTCCTAAAATAATACCTTTTTTTGATAGAGGAGAAACCTAAAGTGTAGGGAGATGATGGAACTTACATGACTGAGGGTCATACAAGAAATAATAATGCCAGGACTTGAGCCCCGGGTTGCCTAACTCCAAAGATTTAACTCTTGGCATTCTACTATGCTGCCTGCAAATACATCAAATGACTGGGAAAAAAACATTTAACTTAAGAATTATTATCAATGATTGTTCCTATAAATTTCCACATGGGCCAAGTTTCATAATAATAAACTTTAAGAGAATACATGGAGTATTTTGTCACAGGTCATCAGCTTTAGAATTTGTATCATAATTTATTGTGTGGATATTTCTTGAAATAAATGCACCCTAATTGAAGATTAGAAAAATTGTATAATATCTAATTTTTAAGTACACAAATGATTTTATTAAATGAATTGCCTAGGACCTTAAATTGCTTTATTACATATAAATCTTACTTAGAGACCTATAGTTGGGTGCAGAGAACATTATTTGAGTGTTACTTATAATTATCAGTACTTTTCTGTACTTTCTTACAGACTCTGGATCAGGACTGCCTTCTTTTCACTTCTCTGCCCATGGTTTGTCAATTCCATGTACTCTAACATTGCACTTCTCAGAGCATAATTTTCTCCCTGTGTCTTTCTCTGTTTGTGTTCTCTCTCTCTCTCATACACACACACAGAAGCAAACAAAACCATGGACATAATGTCTTCTACAGAGACATTAACTCCATGGAATATTTTGAGGTAGAACAGAATGCATTTTGCCAAGACCAACAAAGCAGGGATCAGCCATCTGCCAGGATCTGGACCTGGTGTCTCACTGTCTCCTTTACATACTCAATTATGGAATAACATTTTCCAGGCAAATATTTTACCCTGACCACATGGCAAAGATTTTACCCTGGCAGCATAGACTATGAACCTGCTAAAATAGTTCTTACATAGCAGTGAGCACCATGTAGCAGAACTAAGCCATTAAATCTAGAAAGGTTCCTGAAGATATTCTCATTCCACCTCCATAATAAATATTAATGGATAAAGAAGCCAAAGTCTTGTGAAAGGGTTACTAGGTAATTACATAGTGAAATGAGACTAGAACCCAGGTTTTCTTGCCTCTAGAAAAAATTACCCTCTCTCAACACACTAAGCTTTTCCCTGAATTCAAGATTGCAAAAACTATGTCTTCAAGTGAAACCTGAATTAGAACACATCTATGTGAAAATTCTTGTCCTCTGATAGAAATAGCCTGTGACTTGCTTGAATAGAGCTCACTTCTTCCCAGCCCAGTGATTCTAACTTCTTTCCTTTGAAATGGCACAATGCTTGTGAATACTCACCTGTAGGGACTTCAACATTCAGAACAAATCTTGCTGAAAAGGAATGGTGATTGAAAGAACATTGCCTCTTCCTGTGTAGAACTTTTATGGCATTTCTCCCAAGTGTGTGATATCTGTGTGGTTGTATTTTATGAAATTTTTATGAGAGCACTTCATTTTAGCTCTCCTCTGCCTTTTATGGTAAGCCTGCTTCTATTATTTTTCTGTAACTGAGATTTTATTTTTAAATATTAAATTGTGATTATGAAAAAAGGCTCTTTATTCCCAGAGCTGCATTCGTGTATATGTAACTTTTTTTTTACTTATGTGGAAGCAGCTCCCACTTTAGAGTTTCATCCCTGGCCCATAATCTGCAAGCATCAAATGGAAGCTTCATAATGCAAAGCAAATAATAGTACCCAGGGAATGGCAATATAATTGCCCAGTTACAAAAAAAAAGGTAAAAAGGAGAAGAAATTACCATAATGGGCCACAGAGTATACACAAGAGAATGTGCAGAGAGGCTTATATGACAAATTCCATCACCATTCTAAGGATATGCTTGCTTTACTCTGAAATGATAGAGAGAGATGTTGTTGGCTCAATCTTGAAGGAACTTAATCTCCTTTGCTTTTATAGTAGTGATGTATCAGGCTTAATTATTCATATTCTCTCATCCAAAGAGTGAAATAGCAACCAGGATTTAGATGGTTTTAGAATCTAAGTTGTAATGGATAAGTAAGCTGAAATATGAAAACACAGACAGCATGTGGCAGGAGGCAGAGGAGCAGGCAAAGGTGTCAAGACAAGAAGGCCTGTTTGAAGAGAAGCACAGTTCAGCTAGGCTAAAGCCAGGGTGAGACTTGACTGGCATGTACCAGTAATACCTTAAGTCTAGCTTGTAGTCTTGATCCCTGGTTCACAGTGAGTCAGTTCATCAGGAAGGGAAAATTCCTCTAATATACTAAACATCTAACCCTGGGTCAGAGTTCCAGAAAGCCAACTCTAAGCGGAATAAAGGGAGACCTGAAACTCTTTAATTTTAATTCCTAGGACCTCTCCAATTACCAGCAAATCACAGTTTTTCCTAGTTTGATACATAAATGAATGCTGAATATGGCAGATTCTTCTCCAATTCATTTGGAAATTGATAAGAAAGAACTAATACTTTGAGAAATATTTTTAAATTAAGTTACTTAACTTTATTTTTTTAATCATTCAACAAATAACTATTAAGCACCTACTAAACACAGAAACAGAAAAATAGATGCACAGTCCCTTCATTAAAGTGCTCTTGGGCCATTAGAAATGACAACATATAGGTAATGTTAATAAAATATTGTCTAAGAAGTGATAAAGAAGAGTGAATAGGATCACAGGAGTCATAGAAAGGACACTGATCACACCTCAGTAAATCCAAGTATAGGCAATGACATTTACCCCTGGTGGGAATGCCCAAGCTGAGTCATATGGAAAAATAGGACTCGATCAAACAAACAGGGGCAGGAATGAGAAAAGGAGGCAAGCAGAAGGGAAAGGGGCATTTCGGGCAGCAGAGACTGTATCAAAATAGCAGATGTAGGAAATAAAATGATGTGGGTAGTCAACATCACACAGACTGGCATTTCTGGAACAAAAACCATTAAAGAGGGTATCTTTATTGTCTACGGCTGCTAATACAACTTACCAAAAATTTAATGTCTTAAAAAATACAATGGACTCTCTTTATAGTTCTTGAGGTCAGAAGTCTAAACTCAGTTTCATTGAGCTAAAGTCAAAGGGTTGGAAGCTCTGATTCCTTCTGAAGGCTAAGAAGAAGAATACATTTCTTTTTCCTTTTCCCTTTTAGGTTTCTGGTCTCACTCTGCATTTCTTGGCTCATGTCCCCTTCCTTCATCTTTAAAATAAATTATGTCCAAAAAAGTAAAAACTAAGAGAATTTGTCACCACTAGATTGGTGAAAAATGCATAACAGAGTACTTCCTTTGAAAGTGAAAAGATGATACTCACCATCAGGAAACATGCAAAAGTAAAAAATTTACTCATGGAGCAGATACACAAAGGAGAAGGAAAAAAGAATCAAACCTTATCACAATATAAAATCATCAAACCACAATGATAAGCAATAACTAAAGAAGTAAAAAACAAAAATCTATGAACTAACTAAAAAATAATTAACAAAATGCCAGGAGTACGTCCTCATCAATCAATAATAACTTTGAATGTAAATGGATTAAAGTTCCTACTTAAAAGATACAGACTAGCTGAGTGAATTTTAAAAAAAAAGCCTGGCCAGGCACAGTGGCATACCTACTTTAGCTCATAAATTCAAGACCAGCCTGAGCAAGAGTGAGATCCTGTCTCTAAACAAATAGCCAGATATTGTGGCTGGCCCCTGTAGTCCCAGCTACTCAGGAGGCTGAGACAAGAGGATCACTTGAGCCCCAGAGTTTGAGGTTGCTGTGGGTTAAATTGCACAGCACTCTACTGAAGGCAACAAAGTGAGTCTATCTCAAAAAAAAAAAAAAAAAAAAGACTCAAGACTCACCTATATGCTGTCTATAAGAAATTCACATCATTTGTAAAAACACATATAGATTGGAAGTGAAGGAACGGTAAAGCAAATTCCAGCAAATGGAAAGAAAAAGCAAGAAGGAGTAGTTATATCAGGTAAGATAGATTTAAGTCAAACACTGTAAAGAGGGACAAAGGTCATTATATAGTAGTAAAGGAACTAATTCAGCCAGAGAATATAGCATTCTAATTATAAATGGACCCAAACTCAAAACACTCTGATATATAAAGGAAATATTATGGGATCGAAAAGGAGAGATGGACTGAGACATCATAGAATGAACTGGAGAGGATTCCTTCCTTCTTGATATAGAATAATTTCTATAGGATAAGTACCAATTCTTTGTAGATCTGGTAGAATTTGGCTGTGAATCCAGCTAGTCCTGAGATATTTTTGTTTGCTGGAATATTTTTTATTACTGATTTAATCTTGCTATTCATTATTGGTCTGTCAGGACTTCTATTTCTTCCTGATTCACCCTTGGGAGGTCATGTTTCCAAATAATGTATCCATTTCCTCTATATTTTTCTAGTTTATGTGCATAGAGGTGTTCATAATGGTCTTTACTGATCTTTTGTATTTTTGTGGTACCTATTGTAATGTCTCCTTTCTTTTCCCCGATTAAGCTGATTTTAAACATTTCCCTTCTTGCTTTGGTTAATTTAGCTAGTGCTCTGTAAATTTTGTTTATCTTTTCAAAGAACCAATTTTTTTGTTGGTCCTTTATAGTTTTTTGGTTTTAGTTTCATTTAGTTCACAGCAGACGTCCTCTCAGAAACATTGTAGGTCAGAAGAGAAAAGGATGGCATTTCAAGGTGCTAAAATAGAAAAACCTTTCAGCCAAGAACTTTACAGCCTGCCCGAATAAGTTTCTGAAAGGAAGGAGAAATATAGTATTTCCCAGACAAGTAAATGCTGAAGGAATTCATCACTACTAGACTGGCCCTACAGGAAATGCTCAAAGGGATATTAAACAGGGAAATGAAAGACTGATCTTGGATATCATAAAGATACACAAAAACATAAAACTCATAGGATTTATAAAAAAAATCACACAAAGGAGGAAGAGAAAGGAATCAAATTGTAATACAACATAATTTGATCAAACCACAAAGATAGATTAAAAGAAAGAAAGAATTTATAAAATAACTAGAAAGTAGTTGACAATATGACAGGAATAAAGCCACAACTATCAATACTAACTTTAAATGTAAATGGGTTAAAAGCTACATTTGAAAGATCAATAGGCACAATGGATTAAAAAATAAATATGATTCAACTATATGCTGTGTACAAGAAATTCATCTTGTCCACAATAAAACACAATATAGATTGAAAAGTAAAGAGGTGAAAAAAGATATTCCACACAAACAGAAACCAAAAGCAAGTAGCAAAAGCTATATTTATATCAGTAAAGTAGATTTATAATCAAAAACAGCAGGAAAAAGATAAAGTAGATATAATGATAAAAAATCAATTAAGCAAGAAAATAAAAACAAATATTATCAGACCTAAAGAACGAGGTAAACAACAATAAAATAATAGTAGAGGACTTCAACACCCACTGAAGCACTGGACAGATCATTCAGACAGAAAATCAACAAAAAAATTGGATTTCAATTGGGCATTAAACCAAATAAACTTAATAAACATTTACAAAACACTTTACCCTACAACTACAAAATACACATTCTTATCACCAGCACATGGAACATTCTCCAAGATAGACCACAGATGAGGCCACAAAATAAGTCTTAACAAATTTTTAAATATTGAAATAATACCAAATACCTTCTCAGATCATAGTGGAATAAAGCTAGAAACCAATAGGAAGAGAAATCTCAGAAACTATGCAGACACATGGAAATTAAACTATGGCCTTGACTGATCACTGGGTCAATTAAGAAATTAAGACAGAAATTAAAAACCTTTTGAAATTAAGGAATGAAAACTCAGCATAACAAAACCTATAGCAAAAGAAGAGTGCTAAGAGGTAAGTTTATGGCATTAAATGACTACACAAAAAAGGCAGAATGATCACAAATCAACAACCTAACATTACACCTCAAGAAAGTAGAAAACCAAGAATAAACCAAACCCAAAGTTAGGAGAAGAAAATAAATAACAAAGATCAAAGTAGAACTAAATGAAATAAAGTAAACAACAACAAAAAAATCCCACAAAAGATCAATGAAACAAAAAGTTTGATTTTTCAAAAAAAAAATAAAGTTTGATTTTTCATATAATAGTCATAGTTTCCAAGGATTGGAATGTGGGCATATTTGGGAGGCTACTATTTAGCCTATCACATAAGGAATAGAAGAAAATGAATTTGGAGAAGCAAAAAGAGACCTGGAAAAAGAAGGCTTTGTAAGCCACAGTAAGAAGTTTGTGTTTAACCTTGTAGTCAATAGAGAACTGTGGAAGGATCTCAAGCAGGGTAGAAACAGCAAAGTAGCAGGTGGATTGATGGGAACCTACTAAAAGCAGAAAAAACACTTAGCAGGGTACTATGGGATTCAATGAGAAATAGTGTTTATACCTAAATAAAGCACAAGGTGCTTCCTCATCCCCCACATAATCCCTTAGAAAAGACTGAGTCACTTTATAGTATTAAAGGAGTTTTCACAATTACTTTAGTTGGAACAACAAACTGGTATTTGATGATATGATTAATTATCTAAACTGGGACACTCTTGAAACTTACACAGTCACATGTTAAACCGGGACTGTTGCTGGCCAACTCTAGACATATGGTTTCCCTATGTTTGGAGAAGTCATGTTCGCCTGAAAAGACTTAAATCAATGCTAGTGTTGGGTGTTATAAAGGTCTCCTGGCTGATTGTGTTTTCAAAAAAATTAATAAAACTCAATTAATAGAGCTGCAGTCATTTTTGAGATTTTGACCTCAAAATCACAGAAGTTGGAGGGTCTTATAAACAAGCATTTGAAAGACAAATTTAAAATGAAAATTCTAAGAGATTAGTATAGCAAGGATTATAATTTATAGCTGGGGGGGGAAACAGTGCCACGGGTTATTGTGACTTTAGGAAACATTTCCAGAGACAGAATCACATCTGGAGTCTGAAAATGCTGTGTCTTAAACAACACAGAATTGGCTTTGATTTGCTCCAGAAAATTGTATTAATTCTGCAGGAGGTTCCAGTGATGACAAAGCCCCTGATGTCAAAATTGCTTCATGAAATGTGAGTGATGCTATTAATTTCTAAATTAATATCTAATAATTTATGTGCTATTTAAAACTTTTGTATGTAGCTTAATTAATGATTTAAATATAGAGAGACATTTGACTATTGATCAAATTACTTTCCATCAAAAAATGTTTCAGTTTCAAGGGCAGGATCTCGTAATTAAAAGAAAAACAAAACAAGAGGACCTACTCTAAATGGCGGGTTCCCTTATATTCTAATACAGGCAGTATTTTAAGAATAAGCCCTGCAGGACTTGACATGTAGGCAGGATGGTAGGTGAGGGAGAAGGATAAATTGGGTAGGTGAGGGGTGGTGCTATCATCTGAACTAGTCAATGGCAAAGGCACAAGTTTGCAGGAGGTAGGGTGGATAAAAGGATATTAAAAGTTCAATGTTGGTCATGTCGCATTTGCGATGCCTGTGGGAGCAGACAGAAGATTTTTGAATATAAAATTGGTTAAGGAAATATGGAAGTTTGCTTTTATTGGAACCACAGCAAGGAAGGCAGCAGTGGAAACTGGAACAAGCAAGAAAAAGCACAGACTATATGAGCATGATAATGATACTGGAGAGACTACACAACCACAGGGTTTTATGTGTGGGCATGTTAACTAAGGTACCCACAATGGTTGGCACAGTGGAATCAAGTGGCCTCAAGGTTTCTAGCAGTCCCAATGTGAAGGCACCCACTAACAACATGAGCTAAGGCTCCACCATAGTCAAAACCTGGTGTGGCCAGCAATGTGGTCTGCAGGCTAAGTGAGGCTGGAAAGGGTCAAAAACCCACATAAAAGAATGAAGCCTGCCTGATCCCTAAGTTTCTCAGCTCTCAAAACGGAGGTCTGAAGAAAGTAGTGCATGGTGTAAACACACAAACATTTATAGTGCAGGCTTAATTATAGCGATAGACTGTCTACCCCCAAATTTATATGTTATAAAGCCCTACCTCCAAATGTGAAGTTATTAGGAGTTAGGGCCTTTGGAATGTGATTAGATTTGGATGAGGTCATGAGGGTATAGTCCTTAAGATAAGATTAATGTTCTTATAAGAAAGAGGAATTAGCCAGGTACAGTGGCAAGCACTAGTAGTTCCAGCTACTCTGGTGCGAGGATTATTTGAGAAGTTTAAGGCAGGCTGGGCAACGCAGAGAAGCTCTGTCTCAAAAACAGGAAGAGGCACCAGCTCCTCCTCTCTCTGCCATGTGAGGACACAGTAGAAGAAATTGAAGGTGGTCAACTGTAAGAACTGAATCTGCCAGCACCTTGATCTTGGACTTCCCAGCCTCCAAAACTGTGAGAAATAAATTTCTGTCCTTTGAGCCACCCGGTCGATGGTATTTTGTTATGGCAGCCCTAGAAAACTAAGATAATTATGCTTCAGAAGAATTGTTTAGCTAGAGGAATTTTCATTCTGCACTTTCAAGGTGTTGGGGCATTGCCATTGTTGAAGAATGGCACCAAGAGCTTGGCATTACTAGCAGCAAATGTTACTCTGTGCCCCAATCACACTCAACACTGCATCTATGAGGTAAGGATGGTAATGATAATGATACTGCCACCCCACCCCACCCCACCCTCCCCTGCCACCATGGTAGAGCCAAGCCTGCTTCTTGCCTTCATTGGGCTGGTCAAAGCCATAGAAGCACCATGACTTGGTTATAGAACTTGCTCTCCCTGGCACTGTCCTTGAGGTCACTGGTTCTCCAGACAAACATAAGCGTCTTCTCTTTCCACAAGCATTTGTTCTACTGGGCCTCTAAGCAGGAGGGTGGGCACGTGGTGGAGTCCTGGCTTGGAAACTGGCCATTATGAGCAGCAGATCATCTTGCCTTCCATTAAGTATGTGATTACAGCCAGATGCTGTGGTGATGGGCATACAGCTCCCTATAATCACTGTAATTATGATCCTGGTGTTTCTTCAGCTCAATATGCTCTGAACTTCAGAAGTCAGAAGAAATTTGGAAGAATTGCTTATTAGAGGCTGCAATCAAATGGAGGAGGAGGACTTTTTTAAGAAGGGGGAAACTCCTGCCTGACATCTTGGCGTCTGCACAGCCTGCACTGACACCCCGCGGTGCGATCCTGGGTCCAGAATGAACACGACTCCCTGCTCTCTGCTTGCCCCACCCTCCTCCCCTCCTGGGTCCCTCTCTAAGAAAAACAAGCACCTGCTTGCCCATCAGCTCACATCCCCCGGCAGTAGGGGCTTGCTGAGAAAGATGCCTCCCCTGCCCACTTGGGCAACGTTCTTGGAATACCCGGGGGGAGGTCACTGGAAGCTAAAATTGGCTGCTTGCTGCGATGACTAAGAGCCACCTGGGCCTGCCATTCTCATGCGCCCATCTATTTGTGGAATATGGAGCTGTTTGGGGCATATTTGTGCACTAAGTCTTTACGTATGGGTGCACATTGCAAAGAGCTGGAAATCCAGTGTTTGAGGAAATATGTAATATTAGTCTGGTGGGGCTGCCATAAATGTCCACACTCACTGGGTGCCTGAAACAGTAGAAATGTGTTTCCTCACAGTTCTGGAGGTTACCCGGCCAACAGCAAGGTGTTGGCAGGTTCGGCTTCTTCTGAGGCTGTGAGGAGGAAGGATCTGTTCTAGGCCTCCCTCCTTGACTTGCCAATGGCCATTTTCTCCCTGTACATCTTGATGGTATCAGATCATTGTCCCTCTATGTGCCTGTCCTTCTCTTCTCATGGTGTTTTTAAGGACACCAGTCACATTGGATTAGGGGCCCACCCCACTGCACTACGACTTCATCTTAACTAATTATGTTTGCAACAACCTTGCTTCTAAATCAAGTCACATCCGGAGGTACTGGAGGTTCGAGCTTCAACACATAAATGTATGGAACGTAACTCAACCTGTCACATATGTGTTGTGAGCCTACTGCACGCCGGGCACTGTGCTGAATTCTGGGAATACACTCTTTAACAAAAAAGGCAGTACCTGCTCTCCTAGAGGCCTTTGGGGGTATCAAGTAAAGAGAAAAATTACATAATCAAAAAGTGGCTAATGCTGCGATAGGGACCCGGGAGGGAGGCGGGAGAACGTAGGAAGGAAACCACCTCTCATGGCGGTGAGGAAGGACATCCTGAGGAAGTGAGCTGAAGTCTGGAGGGTGAGAGCTTTCCTGGGAAAAGCGGGGGGTGGAGCAGATATTCCAGGTGGAGGCAACCAAAAGCACAAAGGCCAGGGGGAGAGGGAGGGCGGCATGCTGAGAGGTTGGTGTGTAGTGAGTGTGAGCGTGCCCTGGGGTGAAGGTGAGGAGGAAAGGGCCGTTGAGAGAGGCAATGCTAGAAGGACATGGGATACGGGCCCTTACAAGCCCACTGGGGAGGTCAGTACATACACCCGAACCAGTATACAGGGGAGCCACTACGAAGGTCACTGGGACATGACACAATCAGACTTGTGATTTAGAAAATTCCCACCGGCTGCAGGCCAGAGAGGAGTAGAAGGAGGAGAGACGAGTTAGCGGACATTCCTAAGGTCCAGATGAGAGAAGGCTGTGCTCTGAGCCGGGAGTGGGGCAGGACTTCCCTCGCTTGGTCCCTGCAGATCCCAGCCCCAGCTTCTCTGCACACCCAAGACTTCGACCATTGTCTGGTAGTCTTTTCACATGTTTGGGTGATGGTTTGATACTCATCGCCTCTCCCTTGTCATTTTATCATTCAAACATTTACTTGGTATTTTCCGAGCCAGGCACTGAGTGCATTAGAAATGTTGATTCATTATGTGTTAAAAAGTAATTAAGAAGGAGAGACTGTTATTAATTCCTTGTGCAGAGGGAGACAGGGCAATGTCCTGGCTAACAGGTGGCTGCACCAGGATCTGTCCCTGGCTGGCTGGCTTCACTGTTCATATTCTCAACTGTGACCCCACAGTGCCACTTACAATCAGGCTGTCATTTTATCATCACACCCAGCAGAGGACTTGGAATGTGATAGGTCCTCAATAAATACCTGTCAAATGAACGTTGCTGATTGCTAGATGTGGATGGTGAAATGGCAGGTGGGTTGGAGGACAGGTGTCAAATATGACTTCCTCAACTTTCAGCTTGGGTGAAAGGTGAGGATATGCACTGAGTAGGGGACTGCAAGAGAGTAGCTGTCACTAGAGAAGGAGCAGGGAATGAACTTTCAAAATCTACAATAGAAACTGTTACACGGAGGGGCAAACTGGAGCAGCGGGATGGGGGACACTTCTTCCTCCCCCTCAGCCACCCCCAGGAGATTCATGTCACCTGCCACCCTGGTGAGACTAACAGCAATCAGAAATGCTTTGGGCTCTAAACTGTAACAGCTGAATAATGGCTATTAGCTTTGGACTCCAGGCATTTTTATGAGATCTTAGTTCCAGGGCTTGAGGTTTGGCAAAAAGAACATATTATTCACACACAACACAACTGCATTAAAATAGTATTAAGCATCTGGCTTACACTGAGAAAACCTAGGAAATTCAGAATTACGGTGAGAAGCCTGTCCTGAGTTCACCCCAACGCTATGCCTGGTGCTGCTCCTTTTGCATTAAATGCAGAGAAAAAGATCCCCACTGGGAAGAAAGAGCCACACAGGGGAAATGTAAGGCAGGCCTGGTAAGGGGAAGAGAATGGGAAAGAGGTGGACGTGGGCAGGTGCCATAGGGCAGCGGCCCTGGTGCCCTCACTGGCCTGCTATGGTGTATGGTCATGCGGGCTCCACGCACTGGCCCTGGAGGCCTCTCCAGATCCACAGCCTGCAAACCCCGCCAGCACTGTGCTCTGCCTCCACTGCTCTGAGAATCCCTCCTAGAAGCTGAGGGAGTTGCCACATGTACACATCTGCCCCTGGGGTGGAAGCGTCATTCACATTTTCATCCCTCTTCAGACCTTCGACACAGGGAAAGTTAATTTGTAGATACTTTGCTCCTCAATGAATTTTCATTTCCTTCAAAGGAATTGAAGAGAAATTCTTTCTGGTCACACTCAAAAATGGGTGAACAAAAAGTGCTGACCGTGTTTAAACACAGCAACACGGCTGACGATCCACTGAGGGACGGCTCTGCCGGGGAAGGTCAGAAATTTTGCTTTGAAGTTGCACTGAGAGTTGGAGAAAGAAGTGAGAAAAAGAAATGCCCTTCTCTTGGCCACAAAAAAGGCTTTCCTCCTTTTGAGATGAGGGGTAACCATTTGTTCTAAGTATTTGTAGTGAAATCAATAATCGGTTCTTTGGGTGCATTTGGGGAAGAAATTTCTGTCATTGCAGAAGTCATCAGGGTAGGTTTCAATAAGAACTTCCCCTAGCCTTTGGAAATCATCCAAGAGCTTGAACGTCAGGCCCTTTCATTTTAAATATGATGAAAGCTACTCCCATGGAACCCACTTCAAGATAACAAAATACAGTCTCTTGTGCGTCAGGCCTGGGTTTAGCCTAAGGGGGCAGGAAGGTGACACAACTACCAATACAAGAATCCCAGAGAGCTTCCATAAAATAAAAATAAAATGTAATGTCAAATCCATGAAGTTACTGCCCTCTTCCAATAGCTTTCAGATTTCTTTAAATGTTCCGCCCTCTCAATCTCTCAGGGATAGAAAAGATCTTTTGTCTCCTTGCCACCCATTTGCTGTACACCAGAATAATAACCGAAGCGAACGAGTTCTTTTAGCTCTTCTGATCACCTGTGAGCTGCTATTATTGTTCTTCCTACTGATAACATGATGACGTTATTTATCATTGTGATACATAATGATATTAGGTTACTTGACCAGGGACACACAAGCCATTAAGTGGGGCAGCTGGATTTGAAACCCCAGGTGTTGGCTTCCAGTGGCTGTGCTAACCATGCATTGAGTTCCCACCACCTGCCCACCACCTGTGCTGTAAGCTGAGCCTTGGCCATCCACCTGCTCCCCCCAAGGCCTGAGTGGCCTGTTAAAACCAGCTGGGAGACTCCAGAGCTATAGGGCTCATGGGTCCTGCAGAATTCCCCATCTTAGTATGAGAAACTCAACCAAAGGTGAGAAAAAGCAACTGCGTGCATTTCTAAATTGTTCAAAATGGCTCTAAAACATCATGTCTTCCTGAAAGTAAATTGAAGGCCTATTTCACTTACTCTTCTTCTTAAGTGGAAAAACTAAGAGGACTCTATGCTACCAGGTAAAAGCTGTGCTGTGGATAAAATGTAGGGAGACTCAGGCTTTAGAAAATGACCTGGCAATCACTTTTCCAATGTGCTACAAAACGTTAATAATTTTGAGTAAAGTGGCCAAAAATGCTTTAAAGTACAGAACAGCTGGAAGTTGAAAGAAAGTCATTTTGTGTGCCCCTTCTGACCTGTCACTTAGCAAAGCAGGGACAACCTTGGCTGTGCTGTGGAGTGCTGCTATTTAGATGTCACCACCGTGACTCTATGACACTGCATCAGAGGCCACCCGTGACACTTGCTTTTTTTGTTTGGAAGAAAGAGACACTTGAGAGATCATTCAAATAAAATGCTGGGGGGTGGGTCGGGGTGCAGGACAACAGAGAGGCAGTGTGAACACGGTTGATAAGGAGCAAAGAGAGAAATCCAGGACACGGTGACATCAGCGGAGCCATGCATCTCAAAGCCACGGACAGACTGCGCTGGAGGATTTCTTGGTGCAATAGATAATTCTGTCCTGACTGGAATCTTTCTTTAACAGTCTTGATAAGCATTAGTAACTGTGACTTCACTCTAAGTTTGAAGGAAAACACAAGTAGTTGACGTGTTTTTTGGCAGCACCTTTTGACAAAAAGACGCATCTGTCTTTAGTTTTACGCTAGGTGTCTTCACTGGGGCCTTTGTTGGATGGAAACACCCTTTTTGGAGGTTGGATTTTGCGCCTTTTTCGCACCTTCCCTGTCCCCGAGGCTCCTCTCTGCCAGCACACAAGTGCATAACCCACTCGCCCTGTAAGGCCTCGCTCGGCCAGGATCCCCGCAGGACAGAAGCTGCGACCTCCAGGGCACAAACCCAGAAGGTCTGAGCCCATCCAGCTGTGCCCCGCAGGAAGTGTCTCTGGGTCACACTCCTTCGTTTCTCTCCTTCTTGTTTTCTACTTGAGCTGTTGGTACGCAGCAAGGAGAAAATGACAGAAGACACATCTGAGCCACAGACACAGGGGTGGTAGGAAATGACAATGATTTACAGCCCTTTTCTGGCTCTCTCCTCTCTCCCTTCCTGCCTTTCGTAGTGCAACTTCCCACAGGTGTGGGCGCAGCAAACTATGTGGCCCTGTTGTATCATGTAATTAAATAACCCTGAGTCAGGTGCAGTTACGAAACCTCAAGCTTCAGAAAATCAGGTAGAGGATGTGGGGGAAACGCCTGCCTGTGAGGTCACCGGGTCCATGCCCCTGGCTCCAGTGGGGCTGAGGCAGTCACCTCGTGATCAGCCTCTCCTGGAAATTACTACACCCACACAAACGTTTGGGTTCCATGGAAACACCAGAAGTGCAGTCTGGTCCAGGAGCCAGGGATTAGGAGCTGAGCATCTTGACTGGCTTGGCCCTGCCACTGACTTTCTGTGTTGTCAGTTTACAACAACCTGACACCAAGGCTCTGCCTTTGGAAATGCCAAAGAGCAAGTCCCCGGGGGAGCTTGTAAAAACTCTGCATTTACTTAGAAAGGATGAGACAACTGACCCTATTATTCCATGAATCTGCTGCTCTGCTAAAAGGCTTCTGCTAAGAGTCTTTTGCTGGCAGACAGGACCTCTGAAGTCCTTTCAGCCCCGGATTCACAGTAGTGACTGCCTGAAGGACCGTGGAGTTGCATGCTGTCCTTACCGGAGAGCTCGGACCATTCTGAATGGATGCACTCTTACTGGGAATTTTAAAATTTAGGCAGTGGACCAATGTGACTTTCTTGCTTTTCTCAGGGAAAAAAATTACCTTTCTGAAGACGACAGCAGGTACATTTAAGAGAAGACCCAGGTGGCTTCTGATATAAGTTAATAAAGTAAGAAAATTTTTGAAAAAGAAAACATCACTGAGCTTAACTCTCAGACACCTAAGAATATGGTTAGGAACCATGCTTGCCTGTCCCCTGCCTGCCTGCCAACACACCCAAGTGAAAGTAGCTTTCTGAGAAAAGGATTTCGGCCGAATGCAAATTCGTAAGTTGGGGTACCATCCAGAGGGGCAGCTCCCAGGACATGCAGGGAGTCACTGTGAAGGTAGGCAGGAGGGAGAGGCTTCTGGAAAGGGTTTCCGAGGGAGGTGAGTTCTGACTCTTTCTGACTCTTGCTTCCAGAGAGACCAGTAGAGCGCGCTCTGCAGAGGGAGAGAGCGAGTCACCAGGGGATGAGGGTGGGAGCCAGCAAGGGGGTGCAGAAAGCTCCCTGGGGTGAGGGAATTGCACCTTTCCAGCTCTCCACAAGCAAGTAATGTGAATCCCAGAAGAAGCACAGATTTACAATTTGGTAGGGGCCATCATTCAAAAACTATAAACTTTTTATAGTTTTGATTTCTGGTGCCTTTGTTCTTGCTCTAAAGACACAGCACTGGTGTGGCCGCCCACAGAGCCCACGCTCCTGTGTGCCAGTTGCTCCTCCAGCAGCTGGTGTAAGACCTTGGAAAACATCGGCAATGTCCCTACTGCCATGGAGCGTGTCTCTTGCTTGGGAGACAAAAAGATAGCAAGTCAGTCAACAAACACCAGTGCTGAGAGGGCTAAGCGTTTGGGGGAAAGATAACATCTTGTGTGATGAAGTGACAGGAGGGAGACATTCAAAAGGGGACCTAGAAAAGACCATTCTGAGGTTGTGACTGTGAACAGAGGCCTGAGTGACAAGCAGCGGCCATTCGTGCAAAGTGAGATGTGTATTCCAGGCAAAGGGAAAAGAAAGTATAAAGGCCCCAAGGAGACAAGGTCGGTGTGTCCTAGGAACAGAAAGAAAGCCAGGGTGGCGAGAAGGAGAATGACCAGGAGGGACAGGTATAGGAGGTGGGCGGGGTTTCCGGGAACCAGACCAGAGGGGGCCATGTAACTCAAAGCAAGGGAGTGGATGTTATTGTTAGATGAAATAGGAAGCCACGGTAGGAATTTGGATTGAATAGGCTCGTCATTCAGCATATAGCCACACTGTACGAATTAGGCTCTAGTGGGTAATCCCAGAAGCTTTTAGAATACCTTTGATTTTAGGGAATGGATGACAACTCACCAAAAAATAGGTATGTGTCTGGGATCTATAAGGCAGACAGATCCACAAAAATGTTTGGACCTTACCAGAGGCCCTTACCTAATACTTCCACATATATATTTTCCCAAGGATATCTACTGTGCCATGAATAGCCAAATGGAATATGTATACTCATTTCCTAAGCATGTGTGGTCATGAATGACTTCCGAATTAAAACACAATGCATTGTACATATCACAGGCTGCACTCCCAGAGGCCGTCCTAAGACAACACGTCTGGTGAACATGCTGAGAAACAGCCTGGAAGGGAGGCAGGGAGATCTCAGCTCTTGCTGCAAACCAGGCACCACTCCTAGAAGGCCCAAATCCTTGGGAAGAACCGATCTGCCTGTTCTCGTCTTTGTAACACATCAGCATCATGGGGGTCAAGTCATCATTTCCAGCCAAGACTTTTAGGTCTGACAATATATTGCAAGGGAAATGTACTTCCCTTCCCCTCCCCACATTCTTTTGTGATTTATGAATTTTGTAATTTTGCTAAAAACAAAAGCTGCTCAAGATTTTTTCAGAATGAGACATCCCTTCATACTCAGCGTACAGGCGGCGGAGTCCAAAGGGACCGAAAATTGTTAAATATGGATTAGCCAGGAACACACAGCATGAGAACTTAACGTTTTCAGGACCAGAAAGAGGATTATAAAATTCAGGCAGCACAGCAAATACCGGCCGGAGTCCAACTGGCCAGGAGTGTATCATAATTATTCCCATCCATCAATTTTGTTAGATTCCAGGCCCCAGCAGGCCCCATCCTCCATTTCTAATGGATACCCATTAAAGGTTACCACCCCAGAAAGGTGGGCTCATTTTGATTCTCACCTGCTTTGTTCTGTCAAGTCAGAGTTGATGAGAGAAACCCAGGAAATTTGTTCCATTGCTCTTGTCCTGGTATCTGAACTCAGGATGGCACTAGAGCTGGTATTTACCATTTGGGGATCTGCCAGGAGTCCTGTATTTTAAGGGACTTTACATAGAAACATACAGCTTAAAATGGTAAGCTAGAATAATCTTATTTTCTCTTCTAAATCTTTCAACTTACAATTAAGTAAACAGGTATAGAGTAAATGAGTAATTTTTTGAGGTATCAACGGGACCAGAATAGAAAGTCACATTATCTCCTGCTAATAAATTTACGCAACCCTGAGCTAGCAGAAGTGGCCCTGTCAGACAGCCTCAGCCACAGTTCTGAGCTCTCCGAAGTGACTGTCAGACAGTCCATGGCCTCCGAGACTGTGCCACAGTAATCCTAATGCCCGGTGCCCAGCATTAAGGCAGCATAAGGAATTATCCCTTACTGTGACAAGTTATACCATGGGCTCCAAACACAATTACAATAGTATTTTACCATACTTTTTCCATCCTCTTCTTTCAAATTACCGTGATTCCTTATCTGTCTTAAATTAGACCATCTAAAGCCCTCATCTACACAAAATGTAGTCAGGATGGGCAGTGCCTGTGACTTAGTGAGTAGGGCGCCAGCCCCATATACTGAGGATGGTGGGTTCAAACCTGGCCCAGGCCAAACTGCAACACCAACAAAAAAGTAGCTGGATGTTGTGGCAGGCACCTGTAGTCCCAGCTGCTACTCGGGAGGCTGAGGCAAGAGAATTGCCTAAGCCCAGCAACTGGAGGTTGCTGTGAGATGTGTGACTCTACCGAGGGTGATAAAGTGAGACTCTGTCTCTACAAAAAAAAAAAGAAAGAAAGAGAGAGAGAGAGAGAAAGAGAAAGAAAGAAAGAAAGAAAGAAAGAAAGAAAGAAAGAAAGAAAGAAAGAAAGAAAGAAAGAAAGAAAGAAAGAAAGAAAGAGTGAGTGAGTCAGGAATCAAGAAAGGCGCCCATAATGCAAAATAGCCCTTCGTGGTGCATGCTGGAGATCGCAGCAAGTCCCCCTTGACTGATGGGAACATCTCTAGTTCCTGTTTAATTACCTTAAACAAGCTTGCTTGAAGGGTTTGCAAGCTCACAGAAGCAAACCAAGGAAATAAAGGAGCACCAAGGAAATAAAGAGAGTTCCTCTGGGCCAGGAGCCACGGGCCAGACCCTCAGTCAGGCAGCAAGGAGGTTCAGGCGTCAGCCGGAAATGGGCGAGGCAAACAAAACACAAAGCGCAGACTATTTTCAAAGAAGTGTTTCCAGGCTGGCTGATAAACCTCCAAGGGCTCAGAATCAAACTCAGTACACCCACTGAGGTTTGAAAACTGCATCCGATTTAAACATCCAGAAAAGATTTTATTTTGTTCATTATACATCGAAGAAGCAGCATTAAACATCTTCAACTTAGCAAGATGCAAAGCTATTGCTTAACAGGGCAATAACTGTTAAGAGTGCATTGTTGAAGGCTGTAAACACTCAGGTGAATGCACAAAACTCCTCTGCTATGTGAAACCCCAGGGGTTCACTTGATGCTGGGCTTCTCCCAAGCTGGCTCTCCTCTCCTCAGCCTCCCTGTACATCCGGCCCCAGACGGCCCAGTGTGCTGACTCCTTGATTTTTGTGCTAAGGAATGCTAATAGTTTTGGAAAGCATCTTAGCTTCAATTATATCTCAATGAAAATTCCAAACGACCAGGACTCTGAGCATTTTTGAAGAGATGCTCATTGCACTTCTGGCTTTATCTATAACATTCAGAAAAATCCTGAGGGGGCAAGTTGAATCTTCATTTTCCACCTGAACCAGACCCCTCTAAACCCACCACTCTCAACTTCTTCCCTTGAAGAGTGATTGCTTTGGCACTGTGATATATAGATTTTTTTATTTTACAATGTCCTAGACCCTGCTGATAAGACTAAGCCAGGGCCATAGCTGTTTTATTGAAGCACACATTATTTTTATACTCTCTTTACCTTCTCCTGCTTATAAATGAATACGTTTTTATGGTTTTTCCTCATAAAAAGTGACTTGGAAACCAAAGAGAATTATTTTCTGAAAAGAGAAGAATTTCTCCTGAAGAAAAAACAGTCTCCCCATCCCCCATCCCGCGCCACCTACCTAAGTTACAAAATAGAAGATAAGGGTCCAATGTAATCCAAGTGTTCATTCATTTGGAGCTATTTACAAACAGGGCTATTATTCAAACCTAGAAATCTGAGTCACAAAATCTGAATATATAGGAAAGGCTGCCTGGCATAAGAGACGAAGACTGGAGAGTCATTAACACAGGAACTGAGGCAGTTCTAATGTCAAAAACATGGCTTGTAGGAAAAGAAGATGTTCAAAAGCCCTCCTCCCTAGTGGTTTCCTACAAAACAAGCCAGCTGCCAGGCAACCTGTAAGAGATCGGAATAAATCAGAGAGAAAAAAATGGCACCAATCAATGTAGATTTCACACTCACTCTTTACCTCTGTGGCCAAAGATAGTCTGGTCTTTTTCCTACTGGGGTGAACCACCCAGTAAAATGAAAATTAAAGACAAGAAAAATAAATTATGAACAGAATGAGCCTTTCTTTATGAAGTAGTCATTTCTTTTCTTCTCCCCAATGTGAACCCACAAACAGCTACAGCCTAACTCAGGCCTCTCCAGCAATCTGATCGCCAGCCGAGATTTTAGCTAAAATGGTCATCATAGTCAACGGGAAATCTGACACCGAGTAATGCATGTTTTGTGCACTAGAAATGGGCACGCTTCCATGATTGAGAAGTTGAATGCTTTCATATGCTCCCCGCTCATGCCGCTGTGTTCCCGGGAAACCTGCAAAAGAATGTTGAAGAGAGTTTAGGAACCAAAGAGGCCTAGGAAACATTGTGTTGGCACGAAGGGTAAGAAAAAAGGTGTTTTTGAACAATACTGTGTAACTAGAAATCTAAGTGCAGTATAACCTCTGTAAGTTGACCACCCAAGGGACTATAACAAACTAGTCAACATGCAGAGGTGGTCAACATAAGGAAGGAGGTCTACCGTATGATATGTACATGAGGTACATGTCGGGTCGGTGAAAATCAGGTCAGCTGAAGGACATGGTCAGTGAAGGGAGGTGGTCAACTGTGGACGTTCGACCGCATATGTTTTCTCTGTGGTGAGTGTGCATGGCTAACACCAGTTATGAAGGTAAGAATGTCAAAAAGGAAAGCAAAGGAAAGACAACAAATAAATTACAACATGTAGTTTTTTTTTTTTTTTTTTTTGAGACCGAGCCTCAAGCTGTCACCCTGGATAGAGTGCTGTGGCATCACAGCTCACAGCAACCTCCAATTCCTGGGCTCAAGCGAGTCTCTTGCCTCTGCCTCCCAAGTAGCTGGGACTACA
>CAUYON010025541.1:0-19487 GCA_963573935.1 Arctocebus calabarensis | reverse complement strand
ACTCTACCGAGGGCAATAAAGTGAGAGTCTGTCTCTAACAAATAAAAAAGAAAAAAAAATTAGGGCCAAAATTGTGATGAATACCTTAAGAAATCACCGAGACTTGGCATCTACTTTTATCAAGCCAGATATTGATGCCTTAGTTTGTCAAATATTCTACTAGTTTTATGTTTCCCACTTTTCTTTTATCTTTATGATAAAAAGTTTTAGAAACCAAAGATGTTTTATTATTTAGATATGTGCATTTTCTATATTAGTGATTGCAAACTTGAGATCTGCTCAACAATTTTAGAAGACTCTCTGAATGGCCTTCTGCATAATTATGATTATTATCATGAGGACTGTTTTTGCTTACCTCTGCTGGTAGGTATTATGAAAATTATGCAAAGACCTTTTTTTTCTCATCATTTTTTGTTAGTGTTTGTGTATTTAATATGGGCCCAAGACAACTCTACTTCCAATGTGGCCCACAGAATTCAAAAGGTTGGACACCCCTGTTCTAGACCACATAAGGATTTTAGTTATAACATGAATAAAATCATGAGCCATAAAAGTGACATTCTGATCAAATTTGAATGATACATTCTGAATTAGATTCTAAAATAGTCCTTCTGGATGCTATTTAGGTAATATACAATAGCATTTCAAAGTACATAGAAGGCTAAAGTTAGAAACCAAGAGGCCAGCTAGGAGGCTATTGCAATGATTTAGAAGTTCACAGTAGCTTCAATCTGCTAGTATAGTAGACGTAGTGAAAATCTGTATGAACAATGATGTGGAAGAAAGAGACAAGCAAGGATGTTTCCAACTACTATGACCTAAAAACTGAAAGCACGGTATTGCCTTCAACTGAGGTGGAGAAGGCTATGGTTGAAAAATGTTGGGATTAGGATATGTGGAAATAGGAATTTTGTTTTAGAAAATGTTAACTGTGAGATGACTTCTGGAATTTCAAGAACATATTTTATCATCTGACAATCTGTAAAGCTGATTAGTTACCTACTGAAGTATTTAACCACTAGATTACATAATGTTAGTTAGTGAACAAGGACTGGGACGTATTTATTTTTAATTTTTCATGGTCCATAACAGAGAACAGAATATATTATGATACTCAGTGTATCCATATATTATGATACTCAGTGTCTCTCATCCTAATTGTTTATGCTCTATTGTAATAAGCAACTGTGTAGTTTCAAACAGGATATAAGGATTTTTAAGTGTCTTTAAGATGCAATGTTTAAAAAATAGAAACAAAACATTTTAAAGGGTAAAATATACAACAATATATACAGCAAGAGGTTTCTATGAGTAAACATGATTTCTTTAGAAGAGAACAGCTTTGTTGTAGTGAGTCAGAGTATATCTGTACAACAACACAAAACATACATCTTTTGTAGGTTTCTGTTTTGTGAAGTTTCTTCTCTGGCCTTTGTTGCTCTAAATATAACTCTGTAACCATGCTGCAGAAATTTTTCTCTTGAAATTTTCAGAACACTTTAGAAAATATATTACATAAGTACATTTATATAAGCCTACAGAAGTAGATAAAGCATTATGCTATTTATATTACCTCTTGTTTCGCTTTATGGCTCATGGCAAGGACATTTTGATCTAAATAAGAAAATAAAGCATTCATCCTATTGCAATTAGAGTTAAATTGTAGTGTAGAATAAATACTAACGTTTTATAATATGAATCTTTACTTGCAATCAAAGGACCTCTCTATTATTTTTTTCTCATTAACCTATCTGAAATTTTAAAACAACACATATCTTGTGGTCTTTCAATTATACTGTCACTTGGCCCATACCTAAAATATCCTGAGGCAAAAATAGCAACTTTTGAAATATCCATTAGCTCCAATTAGATGTTTACAAAATATTATTTTGTTATTTTGAGTAATAAAACTATAGTTTCCATTAGTAATATAAATTATTAAGCCAACTATGATGTTGCCTGTATGCCTTACATCAATGACAACTTGATTGTCATTCTCTATGGGCTGCACATTAAACAACAAGTCCTATAAGTATCTTTCTATGTTTTTTAATTGAATTTGGATAATTTTTTTTTTTGCAATTTTTTTGTCCAGGGCTGGGTTTGAGCCCGCCACTTCCAGTATATGGGACTGGCACCCTATTCCTTTGAGCCACAGGCAACTCCCTGAATTTGGCTAATTAACTTTAGTCATGTATATTCTAAATTTAGAATGGAATGCTGCCTTACTTACAGGATTTCTTTAGTTTAAATATAAAATATTAATATTATAATAGTTTTGGAAAATTAGTGACCTCTATCAACAAAGAATTTTCCTACATTACATCATATTATATATGTAGCCAAAAAGTAGATATTTGTTAAAAAAAAATACATTACATTCTTACTATGTAGTCATTAAAAAGAGATCTTTTTGGAAATTCAAAACAAGTGAAAAAAGTCAGGGCAAAAGATATGAAGTGGTATTTCACCAAAAACAAATAAACAAAGTACAAATGACAGTAAACATATGAGAAGTCGCTCAATGTCATATGTTGTTAAGAAATTACAAATTAAAACCATGAGATTTTAAAAACTACTACATTTTTACTACAATGACTCAATTCCAAAACACAAAAGACAAATTCTAGATAGAACATGAAACAATAGGAACTCTCACTCATTGTTGATAGGAATACAAAATTGCACAGTCATTTTGGAAGAGACTGTGAAAGTTTCTGAAAAGCTAAATATGGTCATTCCATTTGATTCAGTGAACACTCTCAGGCATTGACTAAAATTAAGTCCATACAAAAACTTTCATGCAGATACTTGCAGCAGCTTCATTTGTAATTGTCAATACTTGGAAACAATGATGATATTCTTCAACAGATAAATTACTAAAAAAAATGACACATATTTACAATGGAAGATTTTTATTTATCAATAAAAGAAACAAACTACTGTGTATTTGTCAAAATTTATGAAACTATAAAATGCCAAGAATGAATTATAATATACATTATGGACTTGAGTTAATAATAACGTGTCAATATTGGTTTGCCAGTTATAACAAGTTTAACATACAAATGTAAGATAGTAAAGTTATTAAGTATGAAATGCCTGATTTTCTTAAGTACTAAGTTTGACAGTTGATATCTCTAGCAATTCACTCTGACACTTTTTTATTATGAAGGTATATCCTCATTCTTTCAAATGCGCATTTTGGCTCATAATTATCTTTCAAAATTTTTTATATGGATTTGGTGAATCCATGAATAAGTAAAAAATGTGTGGGGTTTGGGAGGTTTTTTGGTTTTTTTTTTTTTTTTTTTTGGCCAGGGCTGGGTTTGAACCCACCACCTCCAGCATATGGGGCCGGCGCAAACTACTTTGAGCCACAGGCAGCACGCAGTTTGTGTTATTTTTTAATGTGCATTCTATCATGGAACCAATACAGCATAGACAGTTTGAAATCTCAATGAAATGTTTAGAAAAGATGTGGTTAATGAATGCACAATGTGTTGATAGCTTGAGAAGTTCCATTTTGGTGATTTTAGTCTTGAAAATGAGCCATGCAGGTGAACAGAGACCAAGATGAAGAATGATGAACTAAAACCTGTGGTGGAAGCAAATGCATCTCAACCTAAGTATGAATTAGCAGCAAGGTTTGGCATTACTATTCCAACATATTGGAGCATTTGCAATAAACTGTCAAGGTAAAGAAGTTGAATACATGGGCTAGGTGAATTAAACAAGCATCAAAAGAGCAACTTTGCCTCAAAGCTTGACTTTCTTTGCTGTCATGACAAAAAGGTGAACTATTTCTACACCATATGTGATGAAAAATTGATTTTTTTTTGACAATTTCAAGAATTTGGCACAATGGTTGGATAAAGATGAAGTGCTAAAATACAGTCCAAAACTGAATACTTATCAAAGATACTACTGTTGTCTGTTTGGTGGTCCAGCACTGGTATCCATGACAGCTTCATGAAATCCATTCAATTACTGTGGCTGTCTACTAGAACCAGGTGGACTACAGGATGCTGTGATTTAAGCAGCCAGGACTGGTCAATCTAGATGAGCCAATCCTCTTCCAAGAGAACACTCAACCACGAGTCACACGAACAACACCACTCAAACTACAAAAGCTGGACTTTGAAACTCTCTATTATCTACCATATTCACTAGACCTTGCTCCAACTAACTACTGCTTCTTCCAGGCTTTGAACCACTTCTTTCAAGGAGAAATGTTGCGTGAAAGTTTCTCAGATGGGCGGGATGCAGAGTATGAGTCCTGCAATGAAGTTGTCTTATAATAAAGTAGTCTACCCTGCTCTCATTTCTTTATTTTCCACCAACTTATATACCCATTACTGCATGTACACACCATTAATCAATAAAAGACAATATTTCTCAACATTGGTCTCATTGACTGGGCCCAGTTGTGCCTGGTGCCTAATAGTCTACCAATTATCTGATATACATTCTACCACCTTATTTCAAAGTTACTATTTTGGCTTTTAATTGCAACTATGCTCTAAACTACTTTGCTTAAACAAAGATAAGAATTCAGGGGAGACGGTTGTTTGAATATCTGACCTTCTACTGGACCATCTGGAGGCAGTAATTCATCTTCAGAGAACAAACCGGAGGTCGCTAAGATATATAGCTGCTTGCCCATGCAAGCCTCTGCCTTCTTTGGCCACCCTTTATCTCCCAGGCATTTACTGCCTCCATGAGTAAGTTCTAGACATTTTTTATGGAGTTCTATCCTGGTCTTTCACGGAAAGTTCTAAAAAAGACTTTTTACTTGCCTTTCCAGCATGGCTCAAGCAAAAGCAAAGGCACATATAGGCTTTCTTCCTATAGAGAAATATTCAATACTCAACAAGTTGTAGAGATGTCTTTGGTAATTTCATCCAGGCTTCCTTGCTGCTGGCATACACAAGCTACCGTTAACGTGTCAAAAGTATATAAATAGTTTAGATGCATAGTTTATTTAATTGTACTGCTTATTTTGAGATATAATAAATAAAACTTTTGATTTGAAATCAGATATTTCATATTTAATGACCTAATAATAATAGAAAAAAATGAGGACCCGGGTAAAACATGAAGAGGAAGAATGTAGTATATTGGAACTTCTGTATTTCTGTTCATTTTGTATAAGCACAATACTTCTCCAAGCAGTAAAATCTATTCATTGTAAAAAAATTAAATTTAAAAGACAACTATGTTTTGTAATTGAGGAAAAAGGTATATTTTTGTGTATAAAAGATAAAAATCTATGATGAATATTAGCAAATATATTTTCTCTGGCTTGTAGCATTAGGATGTTTTTATATATGTGTATATTTGTATTGTATGATAGTTTATTTTGCCAATGTTACTTTTATAATTACATATTAAACCAAAAATTATATACATCTGATATATATTAAAGTAAAATCCAGTACATACATATATATTTACATATCAAATATTCTAAAACCAAAGCAAATTCCATGCTTATTCTTTAAAAAATTTTTTATCATGATCATCAGTGATCACTGTGTTATTTATAAACTTTTTTTAGGAATTAATAAGGGTTGACCAATAAAACTCTGAATCTTCATATGAAACAAAATCTTATATTAAAATACTTTTATATGATATTGCAGAAGACTATTCAGGAAACTGAATGAGATGCTGAAAACTATTGATTGGATAGGGTTATTCAACCCAGACAGAAGAACTTTTGATGTAGGAGAGAATTTTAAGCTAAAATTTTGTATTAGAGTGATTTAGAATATTCCAGACATAAGAACTTCAATGGCCATAGAGAATAAAAGTAGGTGCTCTTTATTGCAATGATGAGAAATTTGTGTGATTATACTGTTATACATCAGAATCCCTTTTTTTAGTATTGATTCTGTGATTACTTCTTATCTTGTTATCTGGACACCATCTGAGAAATATGAATTCAAATGTTTGTAAGTAGGTATTGGGAAATCTGTATTTTAATATAATCTTTAAACATATTTAGCACAGAAGTATCATGGAACCATCACAGTCTCCTTAGCAAAGCCAAAGCACTGTAATCTTGCATGTATGTGTATAAACCTCTATGTATATATAAATTTAATCAGTATCATGTGAATCAAAAGATTATGTTGGAGAAGAAAGATTGGAGCTTAGAAACACAAAGCATTTTCACAATAGTTCAGGGAGCAGTGATGAGAACCTGAATTAGATTAGTGGCCTTTTGCCACATTATAATTTCTCAGAGCCATCCTGAACTCTGTTCTTATGAGATAATATTTGGGTAACATCAAAATACAAGAATAAAATATGTAATAAAAACTCAGAGTATTGATTTCTGACTTTCTCAAAGGTAAAACTAAAGACATATTACCTATACTAAGGGCAAGGAAAAATGTGAGTTAAGATAGATCAATAAGGAGAGAGAGATGGAGAAGGAGGGGAAAAGAAAATGAAGGAGGGAGGAAAAGTAGTTAAAAGCAACATGATTAAGAGGAAAACAGATTAAGAGAAGAAGTAATCAGAGAAAGTAAAGGTATCTTCCCATAATGTACAACCTTAGCTTGCACAATGCCTAAATATCTAAATATCTAGGCTGGGTGGCGCCTGTGGCTCAATGAGTAGGGCGCCGGCCCCATGTGTCAGAGGTGGCAGGTTCAAACCCAGCTCTGTCCAAAAAAAAGACTGCAAAACAAAAATCTAGGCCAAATGATTTTGAACAACTCTTACCAAGTTGTAGATGCTATCTGTATTTATATCTCCGTATTTGTCCACCTATCTAGTTACCTGTATCATTGATCTTTTCTCTTTCTCCCCCAGATCCTATTTTAACCACCATGAAGTAGATGTTGAGAATTGACTCAAAAATCCTTCCTTTCTATTGTCTAGTCCCTCACCCACACAATGATGTTTCAGTCAAACAGGAACAGGGAGAAACAAGGTGTGAGAACAATGGAATCATAGTAGGAAAGTAAATGGAAGCCATCAGTAAATAGGCAGAGAGATGGAGAAATGCTACAAATAAAATACATGTCCCAGATGCAGTTTACTAATGCGCATATAATGAGCAAGGAAATATACTCATCATTAAGGTCTCTTGGAAGTTCTTTCAAAAGCTTGTGCAACTGATGTTTTTTGAAAAGAAAAGCTATCTATTTAAAATGCATCACCATTTTAATTTTCACAAATATTTAAGCAAACACATACAAAATATAGCATATGGTTTTAGGGGGAAAGTAGGAGGAATACTAATAGTATCTACCTAGAGTAATTATTTTAGGTAAAAATTACTGTAGAGAAGAATATTTGCTATTCTAATTTTTGAGACAAGAGATGACCACAAGTATAATGTATATAAAAGTAAAAATTAATTTAAAAAAGCAGAAAATCCTGCTTATTTCTCTAGTATTTAGTTTCATTTATTTAGTAAGTAAACATAAGTATCTTTTGCAGGTGATTTTTCTTTGTTAATTTACAAGGTTTCCCAAGGGCCTTAATGTGAAAACTGAGAAATATCTTTAAAATTTTTCCACTAAAGTTTAAAAAGAAAATTCGCAAACAAATGTTCATGTTTATCTAGTGCTACACACATATGTAATAAAAAGAAATAGGCTATTCAATGTAAAAACAGTATAGGCTTTCAACCACTGAATGAGTCTAATTCTCTGATGAATTCACTTTCGTATTTAGTCATCCATCCCTACAATCATCAATCCATCCAACCATTTATCGAGCCATTTAAATATTCAACATTTTCAGTGTCCTTATTGATATTTTAGTGAATTTCTAGAATTCTGTGCTTATCATTTTACATATATGTGACCATACCATACACACTTTTTAGTAAATTTTATGTAATATTTGGAACAATGTAATGAATACAATTCTAGATAATGGTAATAATTAGAATAGTAAGGTAATCATTACTATTTAAATGGCTAAATGGTGTTCCATTGTATGGATGTACCAGCATAATTTCTTTTCTACATTTGATCTTAGCCAAAAGGCCGAGAAGCGATAGCATAATTTCTTTTCTAATTTATTTATTTATTTTTATGGTAAGGGGGTGCAAATATCTTTTGTTACATGGATAGCTTTTATAATACTTTAGTCAGGGCTGTAAGTGTGTCCATCACCCAAATAGTGTTTTCGAGTACCCATTAGGTATGTCTTTAATCCTTGGTGCCTCCCTCATCTCCCCTTTTTTAACTTCTTTCTTGGCCCATGTGTGCCTATTAATTAGTTCCAAATGATTAGAGCATTTTCCACTCTTGAGATAATCCACTTAGGATAATGATCTCTAGTTTCATCCAAAATGCTACAAAGGGCATCAGTTCATTTCTTCTTAAGGCTGAGTAGTACTTTCTGATGTATAAATATACATACCATATTTGTTGATTTATTCATGAATTGATGAACACTTGAGTTGATTCCTCATCTTTACAATTGTGAATTCTGCAGTGATAATAGTGGAGTGCAGGTGTCTTTTTTATAAAATGACTTTTTTTTTTCTTTTGGGCAGGTTCCCAGGAGTAGGATTATTTAATTAAATGGTAGATCTACTTTTAGTTCTTTGAGGAATCTTCATGCTATTTTTCTATAGAGATTGTACTAATTTGCGATTTCACTGAGTGTGTAAGTGTTCCTTTCTCTCTGTATCCACACCAGCTTCTGTTGTTCATGGAATTTTTACTAAAAGTCATTCTAACAGGGTTAAAGTGATATCTCATTGTAGTTTCCATTTATATCTCCTGGATAATTAGTGGTATCGATGTTTTTTAATGTTTGTTGGTCATTTGCCTAAGTTCTTTTGAAAATATTCTGTGTAAGTCTTCTACCAACTTTTTAAGTTTTTTGTGCTAATTTATTTTTAGATTATGAATATTAGTTATTTATTGGACATATAATTTGAAAATGTTTTTACCCATTCTGTAGGTTATCTCCTTAATTTGCTTAATTTGTTTATTTTCTTTGATATGCAGAAGCTTTTTAACTTAATTAAGAATGACTTATTTATACTTACTTTGGTGTAATTGACTTTGGGGTTTTGTTAATATATTTTTGGCCTACACGGATATCTAGAAGAGTCGTTTCTACATTTTTTCTATAATTTTTATATTTTCCTGCCATGCATTTAAGTCTTTCATCTATCTTGAACTAATTTTTGTATGTGGTAAGAAACAGGGGTCCTATTTTGTTCTCTCTATGTGCTTATCCTATATTACCTGCATGATTCATTAAATAAGGCTTCTCTCAGTATATGTTGCTGTCTGCTTTATTAAAACTTAGCTGGTTGTAGGTGAATAGTTTTATATCTGAATTCTCTGTTCTGTGGGTCTATTTTTGTACCAATACCATCTTGTTTTGGTCACTATATCCTTGTAGTATAGTCTGAAGTCTGATAATGTGATGCCTCCAGATTTTGTGTTTTGCTTAAGGTTGCTTAGGCTGTTTGGGCTCATTTTAGGTCACAAATGATGCATAGAATTATGTTTTTCCAGATCAGTGAAATATGAACCTGGTATTTTGATGGGGATTGTGTTGAATCTATAAATCACTTTAGGTATCACGGTCATTTTAATAATGTTAATTCTACTGATCCATGACAATTATGACTTTTTTCCATTTGTTTGTGTAACTGGAAATTTCTTTCCTCAATGTTTTTTAGTTCTGCTTATAGAGATCACTTTCATCACCTTGGACTAAGTATATTCCTAGTTTATGGTCTTTGGACTGTGAATGGTGTTGAGTTTCAATTTGATTCTCAGCTTGCTTTTAATTGGTATATAGAAATTTAATAATTTTTCTAAATTGATTTTGTATCCTGAAACTTCAGAGAATTTATTTATCAATTTCAGGAGTCTCTTGGTGGAGTCTTTGTGATTCTTTTAGATATAAGAATTGATAGATTTACCTCATTCTTTTCAATTCGTGTAAACCTATTTCTTTCTCTTGTCTGGTTGCACAGGCAGGGCTTCTAGTACTATATTGAATAGAAGTGGTGACAGTATGCACTTTGTCTTATTTCAGTTCTTAGTAGGAATATTTTCAACTTTTTCCCCATTCAGTATGATGTTGGGGAAAAAGTATTTTGTATGTGATTTTGTATATGGCTCTTTAAAATTTAGCTTTGTACCAATTATTCATCGTAGATTTTTTTTATGTGCTGTTGAATTTGGTTTGCTAGTATTTTATTTAGGATTTTTTGTGTCTATATTCATAAGGAATATTGGTACACAGTTTCTTTTTGTAGTGTGTCCTTTCCAGTCTTTACTATCAAGTTGATACCATCTTCATACAATGAGTTGGGAGACACAAGTCTCACACACACCCCTTTTTGTTTTATTGAGGCTTTATACTGTATTTTCTCTTTTATTTCATTTAGTTCTTCTGTGATCTTTCTCATTTCTTTTCTTCTGCTGGCTTTATGTTTAGTATTCTCTTCCTTTTGTAGTTTCCTGATATGTGTCATTCGATTGTTAATTTGTGATCTTTCTATCTTTTGGATGCAGGCATTTAAGGCTATGAATTTTTCCCTTAGAACTACTGAATTCCATATATTTTTGTACTTGTGTCCCTTTTGTTACACAGTTCAAAGAATCTTTTAAGGTCTATCTTAATATCATTTTTGACCTATAATGAAATAGGCAGCAGTCTGTTATTTAATTTCCATAACTTGTGCAAATTTGCGTGTTTATATTGCAATTGATTTTTAGATACATTCCATTATGGTATGAGAAGACACATGGTATAGTTTAATTTTTTTAATTTGTTCAGACACGTTTTATGACACGTTTTGTAATTAAGATGTTCTCAATCTTTAAGAATATTTCTTGTGCTGATGTGAAGAATTTAGTAATTTGGGGGTACAATGTTTGGTAAATGTCCATTAGGTCCATTTATTTTAGATGTAAGTTTAAGTCAAGTGTTTCTTTATTAATTTTCTGCTTTTTTGTTTTCCAGCTCTGTCAGTGGGCTGTTTGTCCCCAGAGATTACAATGATACAGTTTATCTCTTTTCTTGTATCAAGGAGGATTTGCTTTATGAATTTTGAACTTCTATGTTAAAGTATAGATATTTAGGATTGTTATCTTGTCTTACTGAATTGCTTTTTTTGCACTATATAATGACCATTTTTGTCTTTCTTTAACTTTGTTATTTTATAGTCATCTTTAACTGATATGAGGCTGGCTACACCTGCTTTCTTTTGGTTTATGTTAGCGTGGATTATTTTCCATGCTTTGACCTTGATTCTGTGTGAGTCCAGACATGTTTTCTGGATGTAACAGAGACTTAGGCTGAATTTTTTTCATCCATAATGCAAGACTATGTCCCTTGATTGGGGCATTCAGACCATTCAAGTTGAGCAACTGATTTGACATATGTGATGCTATTCTGTTCATTCTATTGGTTAGTACCATATTACTTTGTTTTTCCTCTTATGGTATTGTTTTATATGAGCTGTGAGCTTTGTTTTTAGGTGATTTTCACCCGTGGCTATCTATTATGCTTATCGATATACAATGTAGTTCTGAATATTTCCAGCAAAGATGTTCCCATCCTGACAAATTCCCTCAGTGCTTACATATCTGAAAATTTGTTTACCTCTCATTCATAAATGAAACTTGATTTTTCATGATACAAAATTCTATGTTGGCAGTTGTTCTGTTTAAGAAACCTGAAGATGGGTCACTAATCTCACCTAGCTTTTTAAGTTCTCTGCAGAGAATTCTGTAGCCAGCCTGACTGGTGTTTTTTGTAAGTTGCTTGATGTTTCATCTCATGGTTCACAGGAGTTTCTCTTTTGTGTTTCCTTTGGTCAGTGACCAGTTTGATAACTATATGTGTTGGTCATTCCCTCTTTGCAATAAATCTCCCAGCTTCTTATATCTAGATGTCTACATCTGCAGTTAAACCAGGGATGTTTACTCAATTATTCCCTAAAATAGGTTTCCAGACTCTGATTTTCTTCTTCACCTTCAGGAATGCTAGTAATTCTTGTATTTGTCCTTATTACATTTTGTCATATTTCTCATACGCTTTCTTTGCTCCTCTTTGTTCTTTATTTTTGACTGACTTGGTTATTCCAATGAGTTCTCTTCAAACTCTGAAATTCTTTCCTGTTTGTGACCTAGTCTATTTGTAGAGATTTCCACTGTCTTGTATTTCTTTAAATGAATTTTTTATTTCTAAAATTTCTATTTTTTTAACCTGTCTCTCTTTAATAAAATTTTCATTTACTTCCTTAATTGTTTTTCTAGTTTAAGTTGGTTTTCCATTTCTCCTGGATTTTATTTGAACATCCTTATAATCCATATTTGGGATACTTAAATTGTTATTTCAATGTTTTTATTTTGGTTGGGATCCACTGCTGGAGAGCTTGTGGCCCCTTTGGGGTTGCCCTTTCAGCTTAATTTGTCATACCTTCAGAATTCTTAAACTGGTTCCTTTTCATCTGAGACAGCTGTGACTTCTCATTTTTGTATTTCATTTTGTTTTGATAGGGCTTTAATTGTTTTTACACTCTCACTCTTGAAAGAGTGTCTGAAGTATATATTGAGCAAGACCTCTGGCTCTGGTTGTGAGTGCTTTGGTGGGGTTCTAGGTTCCGGATGTATGCCTCTGTTGTAGATATTCTTAATTTGGTGGATTTCTCAGTTGCCACTTATTTGTAGGCTCTAGTAGTGGTATGCAATGTATATGGACAGACTACCTGCCTGTTGTTGAGGAGAGAAAATGGTGGTCTTTAAAAATAATTTTTCCCCACTCTGTGGTCATCTTAACAATTTAACAAAGTGAATTATATCTGAATACCTAGTTTAATTTCTGAGGTAGCAGTTGTGGTTAAGACTTAGCTTTATATTATATCAGAATACCTAGTTTATAATATAATTATATCAGAATACCTAGTTTAGTTTCTAAGGTAGGTGCTTGTGCTTAAGACATAGATGTTTCCTGTATAATTGAGTGAGTAAAACCTGTAAAGGGCTATACAAGTTATTTTCCCTGCCTATAGGTGATTCATGCCTGAAAGAGAAAGCTGCAGTGTTGTTTTTGTTTTTCTGTGTTTGTTTGTTTATTTTTTAACTTGTAACTGACTCTATTCCTCAGAAGAAGCACTCAAACATCCTGCTTGGTGGGTGGGTCCTTGACCCTCCCAGAGGACTCTTTATACTCCACCATAGCTCAGGTGTCTCACAGAATGAGGCTGGGTAGGCTCGATTGAGTGAGCCTGCCTTCAGGCTCCATGAAGGTGAATACAAGCTCTCTTTCAGCAGGATTCAAGGTTCAGCTCAAAGATCACTGGGAAAAATCAACTAGGAGGGACTGAAGTGACCTCACAGTATCAAAAGATTTGCTTGTGAGGAGGGTTTGTCTGAGATTCATTAGTCCAGCTGTGGGTTTTGATATTTGCTCCTTCTATTGGCCCTTCTATTTTCCCCTTCTCTGGCAACTGGCCACAGACAGGAGCTCAAAATAACTGAACTCACCAGCAACAATACTGCAGGCTAAGAGCTTCCCTCTCCAGGATCCCACCCTGGGCTAAAAATTCAGATTTCCTATGGGGAAAGTGGTACTCCATAAGTGTGCTGTGGCTGGGACTCACACTGTGCTCTCCCCTCATTTCTGCCCATGTGGACACCCTAGCCTCCAGAGATTAGTTGAAAAAATATCTCTTCTGTGTCCCCAGGCAACATGATTGAGTCCTGTGCGTACGAGATCTGGTCTGTAAACTTGTCCCTTGTCCCCAACAATCCATGATTGGGCCACAGGGGCGTGTGCTGGCTCTGAATCACTCATGGAGTGCTCAAGTAGGTTTTATGACCCTCTGCCTTGGGTGTGCTCTGCTCTACTAGAGCAGACAAGTGAGCAGCACTAGGGAGGGCAGGTAAGAAGTTCTCAATCTGAGTACCTCTTGGTATGCTGCAGACCTTTAAGAAAAATCATTGAGCCCCTACTCTCTATGGAAGTCTTAGCATATGTGCATGAATGGAGGAAAAGTAGCCACTTCTAAAAGTCTTGGCTCAATTAACCCTGTCAGCTGCAGTGGTTAGGGAAGAGATAGAGGAGGAAAGAGTCTGAATGGAGAAGATATGGTGCTCTGATCAACTCTGTCCCTCTCTCCCAAGACCCACTGGGCTCTGTGGCTCCCAAAGTGTGGGCAAGAGTTAGAAAATGTTTGTGTGGAAAGGAACAAGACAAAAACTGAGGGGCTAGAGCTCTCTGTGGAAGGACAAAGGGACACAGTAGGTGGAGAAGCAATATAGTGCCCAACATCTCAGCTCAAGTATGTGATGATTGGAAGTAACCCTAAGAGGTGCTTGGCAGCCTGGGGTTTTGTCCTTGAGATGCTCACAGTTCACTTCCAGCAGCAAATTTTGGAGTCATGAGGATAGAAAGTCACTGCAGAAGTTCAGGAATCTGCTGACTTCCAGAGTAGTGAAGGAATAAGAATTAAAACTCCATCTACCCTTTCTGCCAGTTCCAAGCTCTCAAGTATTGGATTTCAGCTTATAATCATGTTCTTTCTTGTGCTCCACAACTTCTTCCCATGGAGTTTCTGGTAGTTTCTGATACTTTCTCCTCAGAATTAAACCCAATAACCCAATGTATGTTTGTTGTAGTAGTTGTTTTTAACCTAAAACTTTTCCTTCTTTTTAAGACAATCTGGTAGCTAATGTCTTTGGTTAGTTGTCTTCTCTTCTCAACATTTTTTAAATGGCTACTATTTCTAGCTTGAAAACAAAATGTATTTAAATACTAAAGGCAACAGAAATTAAATTATTTAAGTAGCTATTATACCACACCTCCTTTAGAAATGAAATGTTTCCCAATGATATATATTTTTATCCCCAAAATGTATATAAAATGTAGTCATTTATTCTCATTTCTAGTATAGCTACTCTAGATAAAAGTATCTATATCTCTTATACAGTGTGATAATTTGTCTTGTCATTAATTTTTTTGCAGCCTTGGCCTCCCATGCCCTTCTAGTCCATACAATCTTAAGTGCATTTTCTGTAAAGCTGCCAGAGCAGTAACATAAGAATTAATTCTACACATGTCACTCCTCTACATAAAACCATTTATTACTTTTCTATTGTACACATTCTGTACTTCCAAAATTCATAATGTGGTCCTCTAGAATTGAACTCCACATTGAGCCTCTATGAACTTTTTACAGTCAGCAATTTTTATTTGGTTAGTCAGCCTGATACCATCTAATATATTCTCATTATTTTTAGATATTTGGCCTTTATGTTATTATTGAATAAATGAAATATGTAATATTTACATAATAATATTTATAGTTCACATTAAAATATGTGTACCAGATAAAATGAGTGGAAAGAATATTAAAAGTTTAATTTTATAAGTTTGAAAGATATTTAAGTGAATATGCCACGTGGGTTCTTGAATATGCAAGTGAATCTAATAGAAGAGTAGGTGAGGCCTCTGCCACACAGTCATATGCAAAGATACACATATGTACAGACACTCAGGCACAGCACTTACACATACATTTATAATACACACTCATACACAACACAGGTATGTACATGCACACACACACAGAGATTCATATGAATGTTTTATCAGAGTACAGGAGGGAACTCCCCAAGAAAATTCACAGAGAAAAACGGAAGTAGACATAACCCTAAACCCAATTATACCATTATGCCTTCTACATGTCAGATGGAAAGAATATAGTAAAATTTAAACACAAATGTCCAGAGAAATAAGGGAAAAGCTAAGAAGGATAATGTGGTGTGCAAATATTTTGAGAAGTGAGTGGTTCATGATGTCAGATGTTGTTGTTATCCATCTAAAACAAAAATATTTCATGTGGATCTGATAGTATGAACCCATCCATGGTCTTCACATAAATAATAAGAGGGGGTAAAGTTTTTATTAATGTCCTTGGTTATAGACACTATAATATGTTATTTGAAGTGATGCAAGCAAGGAAGGGAGACTGTTGATGTCAGAGAGTTGATTAACCAAAGAGTGAAGACCTTTAATTATTATGATTTGGCCTAAATGAATAAGCTAATATATGCCAAGTGCTCAATGAAAATAACTCATTCTCTTACCTTCATGAAGAGTAAAGAATATTGTAGTATGTTTCAAATGCATGTTGTTTATGGAAAAAGAAAACATTGTTTTTCATTATGTTTTGATTACTTAAGTCATAATAAAACAATGGTGACCATTGGTTTTCCAGTTTCCTTAGTTGGTAAATAAAATAATAGACATAAAATATTCTACTCAAAATCTAACCTGCTATGAATTTCTCCTAAATTGTTCTAGTAATCACAAAAGGATGCTTTATGAGAGATTTGAGAATTAACCACTTGCCTTAGATACCAAATGGTATCTATTTTTCCTTTCTGTTGATTCAGGGATTTCTCTAATCATCATTATTTCCAAAATGGGGAGTTGTGTGACCAGAGTTGCTACTTACCCAGCGCATCACTAATACAATAGTGAAGGCTTAATATTGAAGGCAATGAGGCATGACTGCTGGCACCCTTGCTGTTGCCAACTACCACCACCAGTGCTGCATACATCAATTCTAATTCTGCCATCATGTCTGCCAGGACCTTCCCCAACAACCCCCTGTGATACTCCCAATGTGACTTTGCTCTCAGTGTCTCAGGAGTCCTGTAAAAGCAGCATTCACTTAGCTTTTATTTGCCCTTTAATTATCACCTTCTCACTCTAATAATCATTTGAATTCAATGGTGGTGGAGTGAGGGACTTTGTGTTATTCTCAGAATCACCTAGACTTTACAAATGCTCACTTTCATTCACTTAACTTTACTCATTCTTTCCTTGGTTTTGTTTTCATTTTAGGGATAGGGACAGCGTCTCAGTTTTATAAAGCAGGTTGCTCCCATGGGCGGTGCCAGTGCATAGGGCGCTGGCCCCATATACCAAGGGTGATGGGTTTGAACCTGGCCCTGAAATGAACTGCAAAACAAAAAATAGCCAGGCATTCTGGTGGGCGCCTGTAGTCCCTGCTACTTGGGAGGCTGAGGCAAGGGAATTGACTAAGCCCAGGAGTTGGAGGTTGCTCTACTGAGGGTGACAAAGTGAGACTGTCTATAAAAAACAACAACAAAACAGAAACAAAGGAGTTTGATCCCAAACTAAGCTATTCTTTTTGTTTGTTTGTTTGTTTCTGCATGGACACAAATTAAATTCAGGATATACTAATATACTTATCAAAACCTTAAGGTGGTAACATTTAGCTTCTTGGCTTTCAGATATGTTTTGTATCATGCCTGGGGGGGGAAATGTAATAAATGATGAATATGTTACTTAGAGAGAGAAATAAGAGGAATAAGAAGATTCATAAATTCTTTCCTTTAACAAATTAAGCACATTGGTAATTAATAAAAGTTATCTAAAGACTAGGTCTACCTCTAAAATAGTCCATGAACGTACTCACAAGCTTCCCCAAAATCTAAAGTGAGAAGCAATTTAAAAGTTAGTCAGCAATTTAAAACTGGCTCACATTGCCCAATTTACTCAATTTTTAAAGTGTTTTTGTAGACATTTTTTGAAGTCATGCCAGATTGTTAGTACAGGCATAGTAATCACAGATAATCAAATACTACCCCAAAATATTACTGTGGTATGTTATTTGGCCCCAGAGCATATAAGTTCCCAGATGCATCCCCTGAAGATAATAATGCTGTACTTGGTGCATATAATGAGCTTAATATTTATTTCGAAAATTGGTTAATGAATGAATGATAATCGCTTATATTTTCATAGAATACTATAAAACATTTATTATCTGATACTTGATTTGAATCATAAACAAATCATAGGAGGTGAATAATGTTTATCAGTCCCACTTTACTGTTAAAACCTATAATGATTAAAGATTTGCCCAGTTGTTGACACCCAATAAAATAATTAATAGCATGAACTTCTTTCTTCGTGTCTTTGCATTGGCCTTTTAAAAAGTCTTTTCTAAAGTGGTTTCTGTCCTTTTTATTATTTAAATATATGTGTGTATATATATACATACATATACCATGTATAAAAATATATATAAAGATAACCACACATAGCTATACTATATATAGATATATTTATTATATTTATATCTTTATAGATATCTTCATCGATTTGTCTATAACAACATGTATACAGATGCATGCATAAATATGTATATATTTAAATAGGTACATAGAAAAACTGCATAAAATTTTCACCATTGGCTTTTAATAATACATCCCTGTCATTTCTGACTTAATGTTCTCATTGGATTACCCAGACTGTCCTCAAAATCTACTTTAGTTTCAGAAACCAGGCAAATAGAATGAATCCAGATTTCATTCCTGAGAAGTTTTACCTTAGTGCTTTGATAGACAAATATTGACTATGCTACTCTAAAAAGTACCACTCTTGACAAGCCAATTCTTCTTAAATACTTGTTTAATGTCAATACACTCTTTCAATGGATATGTTTTTACTACCTTAAAAAAAAGCAGAGAGCAACAGCACAATTCATATGAGGATATTATGGTATAGTGGTTAAATCTTATTTTTTTTTAATTTTTAACCTACAGAAAGTCAAATATCCTTAAACCATACAATATACCTTTGCCAATGTATCATTAGCAAGAGCACTATTTAATCTCCACCTGAATCCCAGGAAGAAGAATGGTACTTTTCTTTAAATACTACCCAGCAAACATAAAAATTTATTTGATGCTTCAAGTCACAGAACAAATCTACTAAATAATTCAAGGAATATACTATCCTTGTTATTTAAATTTTATTCTGAAGAATTGCAATTGGACTTACCTGACATTTAGTTAAAATCCAGCATCTAAGAGCGGCACCTATGGCTAAAGGAGTAGGGTGCCGGCCCCATATCTTACAACTCTATTAAGTACACCAATAATGCACATGCTGCCATTTAAGAAAGGAGACGAATTCTAATAGCAGCCATTCCTACAAAAGACAATATTGAATTGACTTGAAGTTAAGAAAATAATTATAGCCATCAGTTGGGGTTGCCTAACAACAGGGACTCATTCTGAGAAATGCATCATTGATCAATGTCATCACTGTGTGAACATCATAGAGTGGACTAATACAAAAACAGATGGTGTAGCCTATTATACACCTACCCTATGTGGTAGCCTATTGCTTCTAGGCTACAAACCTGGACAGTTTGTTACACTACTGAATAATGTAGGTCATTGTAACAAAATGGTATTTGTGTATCAAATCAAAATCGATCAAATTAGATCAAAAGTATCTAAGCACAGAAAAGGTAAAGTAAAATATAGTGCTCTGATCAACTCTGCCCCTTTTATTTATTTATTTTTTTTTTTTGTAGAGACAGAGTCTCACTTTATCGCCCTGGGTAGAGTGCCGTGGCGTCACACTGCTCACAGCAACCTCCAGCTCTTGGGCTTAAGTGATTCTCTTGCCTCAGCCTCCCTAGTAGCTGG
>CAUYON010025540.1:0-15600 GCA_963573935.1 Arctocebus calabarensis | reverse complement strand
TCATTGCCCGTCATCCTCTGGACTTCTGAGATGATTTCCTTTGTCAGTTCTTGGACTATGTTATTTTCTCCAGTATTGTCATCTCCCTTAAATGCATTGTTTAAAGCTTCCTCTTTGCTGTTTTGCAACACAGACATCCATCTAGAAAAACAAGAGTGACGCTGTGTTAAATCCTAAGAACAACGGCTAAGTGCGGCCCAGAGTCCCACCTCCGGGTAACTTACATTTGACATTCCTGTTCATCTTCTGCTTGAAAGTGGTACGTCCTGTCATCTGCATGGCAAGAGGAATTTTATCAATCATGAGCCTAGACACTAATCCATATACAATTCCAAAAGGAAGCAGTTTCTAATTAACCTCAACAATAATCTTAGCTCTCTGCTAGAAAATTAATGATTTGTATAAAATCAAGTACTCCCCTGCATACTTCACATATCTGCCCTCGCATGGCAACAGCGGCTTTGTAATGCAAACTAATAAACCTGCCCTATTCCCCTGTTCAAGTCTAAAAAGATGCAGCTTCCAAAAATGGAAGCTTTTCCATGAAAACCATATCTTCCCAAAAGCTTTATTTTTAAAACTCACTATACAGTTGGCCCCTAAAAAGACCTTTGAATAATAAAAGCCTGTTCTGAAGAGACTAAATCTGAAATTTTCTGGTTTTCTCAGAAAAAGATTAGTATAAGAAAGGCTAAGAATAACATACTCCTGGGAGTTGTGTATTATACAAACCAAGAGGGCAGTGTTAAAATAATAGTCGGATATAAAATCCTATACTCCTCACACACAGCTGGTGTCAGCAAGGTTTTTACAGGTGCTCTGCCAGGCTGCTGACGTGTGTGTGTGTGTGTGTGTGTGAGAGAGAGAGAGAGACAGACAGACAGACGCATACACACAAGTAGACACCCTGGTTTCTGTGCTGTTCTTGCCAGAAATACAACCTTAGTCCAATCATGGAAAAAAAAAATGACGACAAAAAAATCCAAATTAAGGGACATTTGACCAAAGAAATCCAACAACAAAGAAATCCAAATTAAGAAACATTTGACCAAAGAAAGGATCAATACTTGTCAAAAAGTACCGTGAGGTCAAGGAAAGGTGACAGGCCTGACTGACAAAGGACCAGGATAAAACAATAAACTAAATGGGACGTAGGGTCCTGTCTGGAATCCTGGAGTAGTGGGAAATTAATAAAATCAGAGTGTAATTTTTAGTCCAGAGCATCAAGCCAATATTAATTTCCCAGTTTTGGTATCTATCTATGGTAGATGACATTTACCACATACTACTGGTGGAACAGGGGAAGCTGGAGAAGAGATACGGAGACTACCTTCAATCAGTCCAAAGACAAAGTTAAAAAAAAAATTAAATTCTTGAAAGAGGGAAAAAGGGGAGGAGATTCAGCCTCTGCAGACGGCAGAGCAGAGTTTCTTGAAGAAACACAGTAAACATCTGTGCCCCTCAAGTGAGCAGACAGACACCTTCCACAGTGGTTTTTAGCCTGTAAGCACTTTGGTTTGAGAACTCCTGGCGAGTAGCCTGGGCTGAGGGTGAAGCTCAGAGAGGGGAAGTGGCAAAGAGAAGCACAGCCAGCGGCAGGGGACTCGGGTGTCTGGCCCTGGGCCCAGCCATCTCCCCACCTTTTCCTTAACACCAGGGGTGGAGAAGTAGAACAAGACTATCCCATCTGTCTCTGAGGAGAGGGACAAGGTTGAAGAGAACTATTTCAAGTCCAGAAAATGAATTTGATTTTGTCTGGGTCTGTGCCCCAGACCTCCTCACAGTTCTCCTGCTCCTTCCACCCTAGCCAAAGTACCTGCATGATTCAAGGATGATGGCTCAAGACTTGGATTTGCAAAGGTTAGGGTCAGTCCAAGGGCAAGTGGACAAGCTCCCAGAAGAGCAGGCCCTGCCATAGAATGCACTTCTGGAGAAGCCTGGGCCCATTTACGTCTTGATCAGGTATAAACAAAATAGAATCTCTGTTTGGGGGAAAAGATGATGAAAGATAATCTTGCAGTCTGTTCCTTCTCTGGGATGATGGGGAGGGAGGCAGGGGTGACTTGTGAGGTGTCTGCTGGACCCGCTGCCTAGGCCCAACCACCTAGATGAACTGACAGCCCAAAGGCATCTTTCTGGTACTCACCCCGCCAGCCATGGCAGGAAGCAGAGGAAGAATGTGAGAGGGCAGAAACAGCCTCTCCTAAGACAGGCACGGAATCGGTTCTTGTCCCCACGCCCCGCCCCCTCCCAGGGTGCTCACCAGACTTCAGTGCTGGGAGATGTTTCAAGCACTTCACAGCCACCCAAGCCCAGAGAGCACTGCACAAAGTGTTTTTGCCACAGATGCTCCCAAGAAGTAGCACCACTTGCAAACTAGCTGAGGATGAAGAATTGGTGGGACTGAGATTCATTTTACACACGGGACAAGCAGGGAGAAAGGAAGGGGGTTTTTCTCAAAGATGGCGATGGACCACAGCAAATTCATGACAGTGTCTCCAACCGGGCTTGGTGAGCTCTTCCAGCTATCACAGGCTGAAAGTCCTCCCTGAAGATATTATTACGCGGCGGCAGCAAAGACACTGACTGGACATTGGCAAATGTCAGTTCGCCGCAGCGCTCGTGTGTAACCAGATGTACAAAGGACTGTCTTCCCACAAGTGTGCAATAATTCCTGCCTGGCAGGGAGTTATGCACCCTTACCAGCTACGGGTCCTCCCTGGTGCCTGACCTGCTGGGTAGGCTGGGGAATAACTTGGGGTAAATGCTTCTGCCATTTGGTGTCTGGCCAGACCTCTCTACGGGGCGAGCTGGAGGGCCCGGGGGTAGCTGAGGGAAGATGTCCTTGTCCCCATCTCCACCTAGGAGCAAGGCTCAGCCGATCTCAGTTCACTGTTACATGCCATGGAGACTTCTACAATTAGGGAAACACATAGTTTATCATGGGTTGCTACTTCAGAAAATGAAAAGGCCTAAAACCCTCTGAGTCTTCCCCAGCCACCAGCAAACAGAGCATTACATCACCAAGTTTTCCTCTCTTTAACTCAAGCTTCTGTGGCAGTGATCACGTTCTTCTTTCTTTCTTTTTTTTTTTTTCAAGAGACAGGGTCTCACTATACAGTCCAGGCTGGACTCGAGCTCCTGGGCTTATACAATTCTCCTGCCTCCCAACTAGCTGGGGCTGTGGGTACGTTCTACCACGTCCAGCCTATGATCACATTTCAAACCATTATCAATACTTAACATTTTATAACATTTTGTATGAAAAAAGGGCAGGCTTGGATGAGAAGGCATAACCAAATCTGTGGACCATACTAGGCTGAGTAGGGATCGGCTTTCAAAGCAGGATAAAGTCAATTTTTATTTTAAAAATAAGTCTAGAGTCCAAAGGACAGAATAAACCATATGTGACCCTCCCACCCACGTAACTCAGAGCACATGCTACAGGGAAACTCGGGGAGGATAAGGACGAGGCATGAGGAGCAAAGTGGACACGGAGCACAAAGTCACACAATAGATGACTTCATAGCCCCCAATGCTACAAGTCAACAGGCATTAGAAATAGCAGCCATCTCCTGCTCAGGGCACAGAGGCAAGTGGGACAGCACCACGTCCTCCAATGTACAGTCTGGAGATTTCCACTGCAAACGTCAACCCTTGTGCCCGAATCTCCAGTGACTATCTCTTCAAAAGGAGACTGGCCCTTTCTTCCTCCAAACAGTAACCCTGCCACAAAGCACTACCAAGGACAACAGGTTTACCTTATTTTCTTTTAGACAGCACAAGGTCTTTTCTTTGTTTGTTTGTTTTTTTTAGGGGGTGCTGAGAAAACATTCGCCACAGTACATGGTTCTATGGTAATTCTTTTGTGACTACCATAAAAAAGAAACGAATACAGAAGCAGAAAGACTAAATTCTGGGGAAGATAAAACAATTTCAAACCAGAAGCTTCAAGGACTCTGCTGAAGATGGTACCATTGTAGTTACATAGCAACTCTAATATCACCCAAGTTATGCAAATTTTTTAGAACACAATTGTCTTTTTTAAAATCCTTTGTCTTTTTTTTTGAGACAGAGTCTCACTCTGTCACCCTCGCAAGAGTGCCATGGCATCATAGCTCACAGCAACCTCAAACTCTTGGGCTCAGCCTCCGGAGTAGCTGGGACTACAGGCGCCCACCACAACACCTGGCTATTGCTAGAGTTTTGCTCTTGCTCAGGCTGGTCTCAAACTCCTGAGCTCAGGCTATCCACCCACCTCTGCCTCCCAGAGTGCTAGGATTATAGGTGTGAGCTACCAGGCCCGGCTAAAAATCCTTATATCTACGTACAATATCCAGAAGGTAGGTTTACAGAGCCTACAGGGGCTGGGCCCGTCCCCAAGTCAAACTCATCTGGACAGACTAGTGAGCTGACAGTCCCTGCCGGGGCATGGTGCATAGATGGCACATGAAAAGGGGGCATTTCTTCTCAGAAACCAATTCCTTAAAATGCAGTGTCTGAAATGGGACTGATGCCCTATAATTTCTCCAAAGTTCTACATCTTAGAAAGAGACTTACGTGAAATAAGGTCAAAACACTTTTTCTCTTCAGGGTTGGTCTTCACCTGGCAGGTTAACAAGTTGAGTTTTGCGGGAGGCCGGTTAGCCTGTTTGAAAACAAACAAAAAAGGATGCCGGGTGGGAAAAGAAAATCATACAGTATCCTTCCTCTCTGAAAACATAGCAAGAACAGACTCTTTACTAGTTTGCAAAGATAGCTTTCAAAAAGCAGACTTTACACAGGAAGGCACGGCACAGGTGCCCTGCAGGAGTCCCTGAACCTCAGCTCCCCGCAGGGCTCCCAGCTGCCTGCAAGGACACACGTGCAGCCTGCACAGAGCTGCTTGGAGAGGGGACCAGCAGGGCCAGCTTGAGGGTGCTGGCAGGGGACTCCCTAAGATTGAGACGCTCCACAGCTAAAGCCTGAGACATTCCGTTCTCATTCCCAGTAGGACCCAGCTCAATTTCTGATGATTTTAAACCTCCCTATCACGGAAAGTAATCTCACAACAGAGAAATGGCAGAGAAATAATTTTCCCTATTGTCAGAAGTGATGACAGATAATAGAGTCATATTCCTAAATGCCAACCCTCATTGTCACTTGCATTTCAACAAAACATAGTTCAAACGTGTGTCAGTAACCTCCACAATGGCAACAACAGATCACAACACGTTTGTCAGAAGTGTGCTAAAAATGACTATTTCATTACAGTTTTAAAAAAGAACGTTTAGTTTAAAAAAAAAGCAAAGGGCAGAGGGTAAAATGATAATTTCAGACATAAAAATTCTGAATGGCAAAATGCCTCTTAGAAGTCTTAAGAGAAATCTCCAAATACAAATAGAATGATCTTACCTCCCCCCCAAGGTGCTAAAGGTAAGCTCCAATAAGGATGTCTTAAGCTTCTATTGTTTCTGTGTCACTCCTCTTGGCCACCCATTGCTTCAAGATAAAAAGCTTGGATTTGGGATCCATACGCCCACACACATACACATCTATACTTGGACAGACCCACGAGACCCACAAACATTTACAGACCCAACAGGCTCTCTCCGCCAAGTCCACAGAGTTGGGGTGGAGGTGGAAGGGAATCTCCATGAGAACTGGTCCCAGCCTTGTAGCATGAAGGATTTAGGTTTTGGTAAATACAAATTTGGATAAGCCAAAGTTAGATAAGCAGGGCTGGATTGATCTTATCTCCTACATAGAAGTCACTAGATATTCTCCATACTACGCAGATCTAACAAAATCCCTGGATCATCAGAAGTCAGTATTAGAAGCCTCCGTGCTCTGCCTGAGCTTACAAAACTTGGCCAGTTCCAAGTAAAAGCACCACCAGTTTTGGGACTTTCCCAATAGGGTCACCTGGATCCAATGCACCATCTGATCCCTTTCTATAGTGACAAGGAGGCACCTAGACCATGCACACAGCCAAGCACTGAACACGGGGTACAGCCCATCGTCTGTGCCCGCGCTATGATTGCACAACTGTGTATATACAATTTTTAGGTCCACTTCCAAATTGCAGAGTCCACTAAGTCTCAGATACAGAAGCAGCAAAAGGGGTTTGTGCTCTTTGATAACTTACACAGCCACTTTCATGGACAAGATGATTTTTAATAAAAATAGCCACATTTAGTCAGCTATTATTATTATGTACTTACATGAGGCAGGAACTGTTCTAAACATTCTTCATAATTAATGCATTTAATTTTCCTAATTGCCCTTTGAGGTAAGAACTGTTTAGCCTGGATGGACTAAATGATTTGATTGATCAGAGATACACAGCTTGGGAGTAGGGAAGCCAGGTCTGAACAAGCCAGCCAAGGTCTGGCTCGAGTACTGAACTGCCACTGTCCCCCTTGCCTTGCTTACCTGGACCTATCTTTAACAGCAGCACAGACTCACACTTTAAATTATTACAACCCATTCTACTCCCCCACCTCCACCTTACAGTCCTTTTCCCCAAGGTATAGGGGAAGGTGTTCATTTTCCACTGACATAATTATAAAGTCATTAATGTGGCTCCATACTAAAAAATGACAACCATAAGAATGGGTCCCCCAAACATATAAGCTGATCTTAAGAAATATCAGCTACTGTGTTTTACATAAATTACTGTTTGCTATTTGTCTATTCAGATTAAATATTAGCTAACAGCAAAGCTATAAGAAAAATTTATGGAAAACAATTCTATCCATTAAATTCCTTCCCTAATACAATCTGGAAAAAAGTATATCATTTAAACTCAACTTTAGGATAGTTTTATCTAAGTCACAAGATAAACGGTATTCCTTGAGGACAAAACTGGAAAAGCTTTGGTTTAGTTAAAAAAACAAAAAAACTCAGAAAGGAGGCCAGGCACAGGGGCTCATACCTGTAATCCTAGCACTCGGGGAGACCGAGGCAGGTGAACTGCTTGACCACAGGAATTCGAGACCAGCCTGAGCAAGAGTAAGAGCCTGTCTACTAAATACAGAAAAATTAGTCGGGTGTCATGGTGGGCGCCTGTAGTTCCAGCTACTCAGGAGGCTGAATGAAGTAGGAGGATCCCTTGAGCCCAACAGTTTGAGGTTGCTGTGAGCTGTGATGCCTCAGTACTCTACCCATGGTGACAGAGTGAGACTGTCTCAAAAAGGAAGGAAGGAAGGAAGGAAGGATTTTTTTAAATTAAAAAACTCAGAAAGGAGTGGGTAGAAAAAGATCTAATAATAGCCTTAGTGTTTGCAACAAAGGCATAGATTATTAGCAATTTTTTATTCATGCCGTTCTACTTTCATCCAATTTATCAGGCTTTTAAAAAAGGAAGTGTATATTGTTTCTACATGACTGATGATCATTTTTAAAAATTTTAGATTGAAAGATGGTGACTTATCCTCTTTCATATTTACATGGATGTAACTGGAACACATTCTCCTTAGTAAAGTATCTCTAGAATGGAAGAAAAAGTATTAAAACTTTTTCATCATGTTTTTAAGAACATACCACTATGACTATTAATAAGAGCTGAGATTTTAGGATGGGGGAATGCTTACAGCATGCCAGGCGGAGTTCTAAGTCCTTTGTATAAGATAAATATCTCATTTAACCTTCATAACAATGATATGAGTTTTTTTTTTTAATAATTATCTACTCTGTGTACAGGGGATTAAAGCCTTTATTCATTTTTCTCAGATTCTCCATGCAAGCTCTCTACCATGCACCCATCTATCCATCTATTCATCAATCCATTCATTTACTGATTTGAAAAATTGATATACAAGTTATTATACTAGATGTTGGGAATATGATGGTGAGCAAGATCAACAAAACTCTCTTCTTTGGGAGTTTCCAGTCTAGCAGGAGAATCAGATGGTTAAATCATCACTTGTGATAAAGTCTGATAGGTACAATAATAAAATGCAAGAAGCAGGGTAAATGCAAAGAAGGGGCATTTGATGGTGTTTATTGAGAGGTAGAAAAGATTTCAAGAATGATATCAAAAGTGAAAAACAAAGAACTCTGAATTTTTATTTTCATAATTTGACTCCCTCACTGAACTCCTGGCTACAAAGGAACTTCTCAAGGGCTTAGGCCTTATTTTAATGACACTGGGAGGCCTTTGATTAGAGTTAAGTAGAAGAGTGACATGATTTATTTATTTTGCACTCTGGAAGTATCACTCTGGCCATGGTATGGAGAAGGGATTGGGTGGGGCAAGTTGTAGTAATCTGGGAGACAATGAATTGTAGTCTTCAGACAAAAGAGGGTAGTGGTCTGAACTATGATAATTGTCATTAGGATAGAGAAAAAGTGGATGGGATGGAGAAGGATCTGACAAATGGAGTTAGGCAGAGTTCACAATAGGCCTTCCATATGGAACATATAATATAAAGAATATAACATGTAATATAAAGCATATATTGCTACTCACCTGGGGCAAATGTGACTGAGCCGAGATTTCATGCTATATTTCTAATTGAGGTTCTGGGAGCTTATGGAATACCTATTCCTGCAAAATGTAAATTTTCATACTTAGTAATACAACACAAGAGAACCTCTCATTTTCATTAAACAAGTCCACTACTTATGATGAACAATGGGTTGTATTAGAGCAGCAGGGAGCTCTTACAACTGAACTAATTTCATAACTGCAGTTATGAAGCCAAGTGGGCACTCCACTGTGAGGTATTGAAATATGGGGCCTGGGGATGGAGGATGGGTGGGTAGGGATTCTGGGAAGATCTTTTTGACAGCAACAATATATTTAGAAATACAAGTATGGTCAAAAATATCCTTCCTGCCACTCTGAAATTCTACCATCCTCTTCCAGTGACTTTTTCTTTAAGAGAAGGACTTGGAGCCAGATTCTAAGAAAGCGAAATGACAGCAGCAACTTGGAAGAGGCAGAGCTCAGCCCAGTGCCCCTACCAGGCTGTGATGCAAAACCAGAGAAGCCTCATTTTTCATCCATTTCATAACCAGGAAGTACATGAATAGAAGCTCTTCTTTCTCGGATCATATTGCCTCCCTATTGAATTTAACTTTCATCCAATTGAAAAGACTCGTATTTTACTGCCAGTTATCTCAGCTGCTATTCAGCAGACTTATCAAGAGCAGGTTTTTTCTTGCCTGTGGACCGTATTTTTGTTGTTGTTGCTATGTGCTATATTCTGAACCTACTTTAATTTCCGTGGTGTGGCTGGTGCAAGCCTAATGATCTAGCTGTTGTCATTTCTGAACTTGAGCTCCTACTGCCTTGTCTCATAAGAGGTTGCATCACATATTTAAAGCCAGACACAGGGGCTCCTTCTTGCCAGTATGTGTTGTCTCCCGATCCATTGCTTTCCCAGGGAAGGAGTCAGGATGATAGAAGTCCTTTGGTGCACCGAGGCTAGTCTCAATCCATCATCATAGAGCCCTAAGGATAGAAGAACAGACAGTCCATGTGATACCACCATCAGCTTCTGCTTGGATGATTGGAATAACCTGTATTGTGATCTATCCACCCATACATTCTCTAACCTGCAGCCATTGGGATTTTCTTGAACATGTCTTTTCTTTTCCTTCCTTCCTTCCTTCCTTCCTTCCTTCCTTCCTTCCTTCCTTCCTTCCTTCCTTCCTTCCTTCCTTCCTTCCTTCCTTCCTTCCTTCCTTCCTTCCTTCCTTCCTCCGCTCCTTCCTTCCTCTTTCTTTCTTTTTTGAAACAGAGTCTCACTTTGTCACCCCTGATAGAGTGCCCTGGCGTCATAGCTCACAGCAACCTCTAACTTTTGAGCTCAAGTGATTTTCTTGCCCCAGCCTCCCAAGTAGCTGGAACTACAGGCACCTACCGCAAAGCCTGCCTATTTTTAGAGATGGGGTTTTGTTCTAGCTCAGGTGGGTCTCAAACTCATGAGCTCGGGCAATTCGCCCACCTTGACCTGCCAAAGTGCTGGGATTATAGGTGTGAGCTGCCACGCCTGGCCTTTTTCCTTCTTTTCTTAAAAAGAGAAATATTTTTAAACTTGTTTTCATTGAAGTAAAATATAGGTATGTAATTTGCATTTTTACCATGTTTTAAGTTTATAGTTCAGTGGCTTACCAATTTTGGCACACCTTTATCCTCCCCACCCCCATCTCCTTCCTGACCCTTCACAAACACCAATCTACTCTCTATCTTCATGAGATCCACTTTTTTAGTTCCCATATATGAGTGAAAAGATGCAATATTTGTCTTTCTATGTTTGGGTTATTTCACTTAACACAATGGCCTCCAGTTTCATTCATAACTTGCAAATGAAAGGATCTCCTTCCTCTTTATGTTTGACTAATACATGCTTAGTCGTTTGTGTATATATGCAAGGTTTTAATTTTATTTTTTAAGAATTTCTTTTAATATGGGCTATTAGAAAAAATTCACAATACTATATTACAGAGGCACAAATATTTTTGATTACGTGGATTATTTTTGTAATGCTTGAGTCAGGGCTATGAGTATGCCCGTCACCCAGATAAGACAGTGTTCATTGTACCTGTTAGGTGGGTTTTTCCTGTCCCTTCCTCCCTCCTTTCCCTTACTTGATTTCCACCAAATTTTACTTCCTTCAGTATGTTTATTGGTTAGTTCCAATTTAATAAGTGTAAGTGGTATTTATTTTTTTCATTCTTTAGATACTTCACTTAGGATAATGGTATCCAGTGTCATCCAAGTTGTTGCAAAAGACATTAATTCATCCTTTTTTGTGACTGAGCAGTATTCCATGGTGTCCACATACCACATTTTGTTAATCCACTTATGAATTAATAAGTACTATTAGGTTGATGTCATATCTTTGTGATTATGAATCGTGCTTCAATAAACATTGAAGTAGAGGTATCTTTTTGATAAAATGACTTCTTTTCCTTTAGGTCAGTGTTCTCAACCGCAACCCTTTAATATAGTTCGTCACATTGTGATGACCCTCAACCATACAATTATTTTCATTGCTACTTCATAACTGTAATTTTGCTGCTGTTATGTATTATAATGTAAATATCTGATATGCAGGATGTATTTTCAATGTTACAAATGGGTCACGAGCCACAGGTAAGAACTGCTGCTTTAGGTAAAGGAAGCCAGTAGTGGGATTGGTGAAATAAATGGTAGGTCTATTTATAGTTCATTGAGGAACCTCCAGACTGTTTTGTATAGAGGTTATACTAATTTCCAGTCCCATAAAAATATATATAACCCTTCTTTTCTCTCTGCATATCTAATATTTTGGGATCTTTTAATATGCATAAAAGTCATTCTAATTGTGGTAAGGTAATGTCTCATTGTGGTTTTATAATAATTTGCATTTCCCTGATGATCGGTGATGTCAAACATTTTTTCCTATGCATATTGGCCATTTGTCTACCTTCTTTTGAAAAGATTCCATTCATGTCTTTTGCCTACTTTTTAATGGGATTTTGTGTTTTTTCCTTGCTGATTTGCTTGAATTCTCTGTAGATTATTGTTATTAGCCCTTTATCAGGCATAAAGCTTGTACCTATGTTTGCCCATTTTGTAGCTTGTATAGTTACTCTGTTGAATATCATTTTAAGTATGCATTAAGAAGCATTTTTAATTTAACCAAGTTCCATTTATTATTATTATTATTATTATTATTATTGCTGCAATTGCCATTGGAACCTTCATAAATTCTTGGTATAGCAATCTCATACACACTTACATAGGAGAAAATGTTGATTTTGATTTAAGTTAGGGGAGAGGGAAGGAGAGAGGGACAGTGGAAAGGAGGGAGGAGGATTAGTGTGCTCCAACCTGATGGACACAATGTACTGTTCAGGTGTATGGCACACTGCAATTAAAAAAAAAACACTTAAAAACAATGTCGTGGTGAAAGGGTACAAAATTTCAGTTAAGCAAGATCAATAAGTTCGAGAGAGCCAACATATAGCATGGTTACTATAGTTAATATAGAAATTTATTAAGAGGACTGATCTTCAGTGTTCTCACAGAAAAGAAAACTATGTGAAGTAATGGAAATGTTAACTGACTTGATCATGATGATCATTTCACAATGTGTGTGACTATCAAAACATTGTATGCCTTAAATATGTACAATTTCTATATGTCAATTATAGCTCAATGAAGCTGAAAACTACAAAAGGAAAATTCTTAGTGTAGGCCAATATCTAGAAGAAGTTTTTCTATATTTTCTTCCAGAATTCTTATAGTTTCATGCCTTACATTTAAGTTTTTCATCTATTTTGAATTAATTTTTGTGAGTGGTGAGAGACATGAATCTTGATTCATTCATCTACATGTGGCTACCATTTCTTCTAGCATCTTTTATTGAATAAAGCTTCTTTCCCTCCAGAGTATATTATTGTCTGCTCTATCAAAGATCAGTTGGCTGTATGAGGATGGTTTTACATCTGGGTTCTCTGTTCTGCTCCTTTGGTCTATATCTCTGTTTGTGTGATCCACAGGTATGCTGTGGCTGGGACCCACACTAAGTTCACAAATCTCCCTGCATTGTTCCTAAACAGCACAATTAAGTCCAGGGGCTTCAGAATCTGTCTCCTGGGTCTGTCCCTGGGTATCCAAAGACCATTCCCTGACTGTGCTAGGGAGAAGTGTGCTTGCTGATTCTGGGTTGTCTATGGAATGCTCTAGAAGGATTGATGTCCCTCTTCTTCAGGATCTGCTCTGCCATCATGGAACAGCCAGGCAAGGAACACCGAAGAGGGAGCTCACAATCTGAGCACCCCTCAATCTGCTGCAGGTCTTTAAGAGGAAAGATTAGAGCTGCACTCTGTGTGGAAACCTGGGTATGGCAGATGGAGAAGCAGTGTGGCTACTGCCAGCTTAGTTTAGGACTGTGGTGACAGCAAGCCATCCCAAAGGGGCTGGCAGGCTGGTGCTCTGTCCTCAAGAAGCCCTTGGTTCACTGGCTGCAGCAGCTTTTGGGCTTGTGAGAGTAGAAGGACTCTGCCAGAGAGGAGAGGAGAGGGAGGGAGAAGCAAACTCCATCTCCCCTTATCCCTGGACTTCATGCCTCTCAGGGTTTGGTCTTTGCCAATATTATGCTCACTGATCACTCAGGAAATATTTTAGACACCTATGAACATGACACTTGAACACTGAGTAAATGGAGATGAACATAACAGTTTTATTTTTCTCAAGAAGCTACAAGTTTTATTGGGGAAATAGAGAAATAAATAGTTACTTCTTGTTCTGCTCTGCAACGTCTTCCTGTAGAATCTCTGGTAGGTTCTCATACTTTCCCCCTGGAATTACACCTGATGTATGGTTGTTTCTTTGTTTTCATTTAAAACTCCTTCTTCTTTCTGAGATTATCTGGCAGCTGGTGTCTCTGGTCAGCCATCTATTAAAGATTATTTCCTTTCTTCATTCCCTTATCAAATCTCAATTCTGTTTAATAGTTGCCTATTTCCATACTCCTCTTCCTTCATAGACTAGAAGCCCTTTGAAAGCAGTGACTATACTCTTTACCTTTACCTCATCAGCATTTAGCATGCTACCTACCATATAGAAAGAATTTGGTAAATTTGTTGAATTTTTATGATTCTAGGAAAGAAATGATCTTTGCTGCAAAACAGAAATGGCCCCCTTTAATCAATAAAAATGCCAAATATTAATTCATTCATTCATGGCCATTCAGTAAATATTTTGGACACCTAAGAATATGCCAGGCACTAACTTCAACATTGAGTTTATGGAGATGAATAAAACAGTTTTCTTTTCCTCAAGAAACTATAAGTTTTAGTGGGGAAATAGGGAAGCAAATAGTTATGATATGATGTGCTGTATGTTTTAATCACTATATGGACAAGTTGCTATGGAATGTAGAAAAAATAAGGCTGTAGTCTACCTGGGCGTCTAAAGAGGTGTAACATAACTGAGAATTGAAGGATTTGCAAGCAAGTCCTAAAAGTAGAAACCAACATATACAAAGGATCAAAAGTTGATGAGAGCATTGGCATATCCAGTGATCTGAGTGCTGAATGGAATGTCTGATGATGGTAATTCACTAAACCCAAAAGGCTAGTGCGGAGCTAAATCTTTGTCTTTTGATGCAAAGAAAAAATTACAAGCTATTGATTGATTTTACGTAGGAGAGAGATTTGCTCAGAGTGGTGCTTTAGAAAGATCACTATAGTAGCAATGTGGAAGACAGATTGCAGGACAGTAATATTCAAGGCCAATGAGACCTGTTAAGAAGACTTTTTAATTGTATTAAAAGTGTGAGAAATATGGTAGACCAGTATATATAAGTTTCCTGCAGTATATCTAGAGAGAAAATGAAAGGATAATGAGCAGTTTAGGAGACAGAACCATATTGCCAAGTCTTGAAATATGCTGTTCGTTCTTGGATTATTGTTTTCTCTTTTCTTTAGCTAATTACCATTCATCCTTTATCATTCAATTCAAAGGTTGCCTCTAGCAAGTTTTTTCTGATTCTCCCACCCTGTTCTTATTAAGATACTATCTCCTTTAAGCTCTTACTGAATATAGAATATAGCCTCTGCTACATTAAATTGTGAGCACTCGGAGAGCTAAGATAATGTCTGGTTCAACTTGGAAAATCGTTAGCAGAATGACTAGCACATGGCATACATTCAATAAGTATTTCTTGCATAAATGAAGGTATAAGTGACTAAATGACTACTCAGAAATAGGAATTTCAAGTAAAATAATAATTTAGTAAGATTTTCAGGTATCTGCTTGGGCAATAAGAAAAATAATGGGGATAATCACAGAGATATGGGTAAGAGGGGAAGAAATAAGTTTGGAAAATGGTCTAAAGAAAGTAGCAATGATGCCACCTATTTGGAACAGGTTGGATATGAATGGCGTGTGAGACCTCCTGAAAGTTATATGGTATGAGGTGCAGAGTTGTAACTTATTGATTTATAGGTAATGGTAGTTGAAATATCTGGCAGTTTAGTCATCAGGAACACTAGGCACACAAAGGATAAATGTTAACCAGTTCGATGAAAATATTTCAAATTGTATATAAAACCATCATATTGTACCCCATGATTGCATTAATGTACACAGCTATGATTTAATTAAAAAAAAAAAAGCTTTAGCAGAGAGGCCCAAGGATCACCAGCATAGCTGTTGTTGGTTGGAGAAGAGGTCAAGGTGATCTGCAACAAATGGTCAACCTAAATAGAGAATCTGGACAGAGTATTGCCATAGAAGAAAAGATGGCGATGTGTTTCAGAAAGTAGTCAGTATCAAATGTTTCCCAAAGGTTGAAAATAATAAATTCATTTTTTTAATTTAGTTCCTTTGAAGTCTTGGGGATACTATAGAGTTGAGAGTGAATTTAGAAATGGAGTACTCAGTGTAATAAATTTTTCTAAAAATTTTGATTATACAATTATAGCACAGGAATACAGGGATAGGGGAAAGGGAGGGGAGGGGTGGGGAGAGGATGTGTAGAGGGAGGGCAATTAGTGGGAACACACCTACGGTGCATCTTAGCAGGGTACTGGCGAAACTTATTAAAGGTAGAGTATTAATGTCTTTATATAGTGATCAAGGAAATGCCATGAAGGATATCTGTAACAGTATGATCA